>PVJA010042660.1:0-17199 GCA_004027025.1 Myocastor coypus | reverse complement strand
AATTATAAATGCATTCAAACTTTGCTGCTAGGAAAAAACAGCCAAAATAAAATAAAACCTCGCAACATTCTCAAATGCTATTTTAAAGACTATATTATATTTTGTTATGATCAATTTACCACACCTCTCTTTATATGGTGACACATTCACTTACTGTATATTTTGCAATTACCTGTTATGCATGAAGCTTTATTCAAGGGGCAAAGTATAAAGCCATGAATCAAACTCTGTCTCCACTTTCATAGTATGTATGTGCTAAGGGGAAAGTGTGTCAGGTTCTAAGTGTTATAAAGAAAAGTAAAGCTAAGTATGTAGATAGAGAATTTCCATAGGATACTTCTTTAAGCATATCAGAGAATACTGCAGCAGCAAATACAGTAGTAAACATCCAAAATTTAGAGGCTTTAAAAACAAAGTAATTCTTCCTGCGTGTGCTGCATGTGCTTTGTGAGTCAATAGCAGGTTCAGCTTACTGAAATCCTTCAGGGACAAAGTTAGTAGGCTGTATCTTGGATGTTGATGGTCATTGTACTTAAGGGAACAGAGAATTCTGAAGGAATTGCAATCATCAAATGTGACTTTTGACTTCTCCTTATGAGTCGTTGCCCAAAATCAGTTTTTGTTTTTCCAAAAGTAGTAAAATATTCCTAAAATAAAAATATGATTAATAAAAGATAAGAGCATGGAAAGAAAAGCTACAAATGGAGAAAATAGTTGCAAACATGTGTCTAATATGGGACATATAAGCACAAAATACAAAGAACACTTCCAAGTTACTAATATGAAGATCACATGACATAAAATATGAGGACAACATTTAGATGAGACATGTCAATCGAGGAAAATACAAGAATAAATAGATACTGAATAAATAAAAGGATTATATGTATACTTAATCATTTAAAAATTCAAATTAAAAGAGGACTACCATATAAATCACTACAATAACAAAAAACTAACCGTGTCAAGTATTGCAAGGATATAGTGAAACAAGATTTCTATATAGCATTGATCACATTGAACATAAAATAGAGTAGCTATTTTGGGAATCAGTTTAACTGTTTCTTACGAAGTTAAGCATGCACTTCTCAGGAAGTCCATTAATTTAATTTAATTTATTCATTTATTTGCTCCCCCAGATGAAAATATATGTGTACTCTAAAATTTGTACATTAATTTTCATAACACTATCCAAATTTGCTAAATAGTAGAGGAAAATCCATATCTATGATATAAAAAACAGATACAACATTTTTATGATATAGCTATAAAATTTGAAGTTAGGCAGCAATACAAATGAAGTACTAAAACATATTACTACATGGATGAATGCCAATTGTTATTTTAAATCAAAGACACTAGGTAACTGTGTGGTATGATTACATTTATGTTCACTTATCAGAAGAGGCAAAAACTATATATTTACAATGCCAGTGGGAACAATAATTGACTTGAAATTGGCAAAATGTAAATTTTTCAAATGCAAGAAACAGGGGCCAGCAGAATGGCTCAGTGGTCTAAAGTGCCTGCTTAGGAAAGCTTAGGTGGCTATAGGGACCTCAGTTCAATTCCTGGCACCACATGCTGAGCCAGTGCCACCTCCAGGGCAGGCTGAGCTGTCCATAATGAAAAAGTAAAAATAATAAATAAAATAATTCAAGAAACACTCCAAAATTTGAAAGTATTGAGTATCAGAATGGTGTAGATTATTTATATATATATATATATATATCTATATATCTATATATATAGATATATATTTAATAATATATATCTATATACACACATACACATATATTTATTTATTTGGAATGGGTGGCTTTTACAGTGTGTAATGTTTGCCTTATGGTATACTATTTGGAATATTAGGGAAACTATAATTAATTTACATACTTGAAGGATGTTCTATGTTCAGTAGACTTCAGTCAGTAGCTTTCTTTATTTCTTTATTTCTTTTTATTTTTTTGCAGCACTGGGGATTGAACTCAGGAACCTGTGCTTGCTAGGCAAGCACTTACTCTACTGAGCTCTCTCCCAGGCTCCATAGTCAGTAGCTTTCATCATGATATTGAGACAATTCTTAATGGAAATTCAGAAAAGAAAATATGAATGGTGGAAGTAGACCAAGAATGGTTTGGTGCAGGTGGTGAAACTCTTACCTAAGTAACATTCAGGAATAGAGTTTATAAGATTAATTAAAGGATAATGTTTAAACCACAAAACTTTTGACACTTTATAAAGTATATAAATGATATCTTAAGCCGGGTGTGGTGGCACATGCCTGTAATCCCAGCAGTTGGGAAGCTGAGGCAGGAGGATCAGTGTGAGTTTGAGACCAGCCTGGGCTACAAAAGTGAGCTCAAGGCCAGCCTGAACTGCATAGGGAGACCCTGTCTCAAAAAGACAAAAACAAAAAATGATATCCTACAATTTGCCACTCCTATGTCTCTGCCCAACATGTGGCATAGTTTAAATCAGTAATGATGTTGCAAATTTAAGAATTAGCATTAATGGATTAGTTGCTGATAGGATGTGGGTCATGGAAATTTGGTGCTTATGTACTTTAAGAGTTAAAAGTAGAGATTAGTTTTTCATATGATTACTTTAATGTATTCATAAAGCTGCAATGAAACAACAAAGTTGTTTTTGTCCATCCCTAAAATGTGTTCTTTTTGATGTGAAAAACTGTCCTGTACTTTCAAGACAACTGTCTGATTGTTGAACAGAATTTGTCCATTGGACTCCAATTTTTATGTTATGAAATATGTAATTTAGGTCAATAATTTAGTACTCAAATCAAATAAAAACTGCACATACTTATGAGTGCAATTTCTTTCTCAATTTTGAAGTATAATTTTCTATTACAATAATGTAACTTATTTTTGTAGAATAATTTGAAAGTAATTTTAAGTAATTAAATATATTGAACAGTAATTTTGAAAATTGCTTGTGTGAAGAAAATAGGAGTAGCAATTTATCTTTTCTTTTTATAGGTTGAGATTACAGAGCTAAACATAAAGTCTTTAGATTTTTAAGAAACAAAAGATATAGAAAGAAAGAAATTATAAAACTAGCTTCAAAGATGTTCATGTTAGATTTTTTTTTTGTAATTTTTCCCCTCAGAAAATTGAAATGACAGAGAAGTTTATATTGCTACCTACATATTATGTGCAGGAAACTTTATTTTAATTTTTTCTCCTAGGGTCAGCAGATTAAAGCACCTACAAGCAGGCGCAGTGTTGGGAATCTGAAACCTTGGCCTTCCGTGCCAGCCTCATTCCCGGGGCTCACTCAGCTGGCAATTGAAACTGAATGTGGTGGCCTTTGCCTGTGATCTCAGCTCTTGGGAAGCTGAAAACAGGTAGATGACTATGAGTTTGATGTAATAGTGAGACCCTGAGCACCCTGTAGACCCTTCCCTAAAATACAAAAATCTAAAAGTTCTTTTCTAAGAAGATTAAACCATAAACTCCACATAAAAATGTTCAATTATTTTTAGGCTTATAGGTTATATAGTGAATATGCTATAGCACTTTTATAAGAATTCAGAGTCAAGCTGTTTTTTTTTGTTGTTGTTGTTGTTGTTGTCTGGAATGCAGATTCTATTACCTAAAGCAAATCACTGTTCCCATGTGTTGTTCCTGATTATTCTGATTTCTTATGGTATTTTGATTAATTGAGACTATCTCTAATAAGAATAATGACAAAACCAAAACTGCTATACTGGGTTACAGACGAACTCCAAAGTTTCAATTTTAGGACCCAGTCCACATTTGGTCCTGCTTCCTTGAAATTTGAAAGAAGATGTTAGCGGATGTATGGGAGGCACTCTTACAACTGTTTCAGGAAGTCACTGTCTTTTCTCATTTTACGGTTTGTATTTCAAACGTCCCATAAAAGCTCATGAACTACTGACTTGGATGCCAACCTGATATGCTGTTTCGACAGTACCTGGATGAAGAGGGCTCTGGCTTTGTCAAGTGGATTAATCTACTCATGAGACAGTAATTGGATGGCACTACTGAGGGTGGTGAAATAGGAGGCGGAGCCTAGTTGAAGAGCATCTGTCCTCTTAAGGGGTGATAGCCGCTACCTGGCCCCTTTCTATCTGTTTTACCCTCAGGCCCCCTGGTTGCCATGGAATGATCAGCTTTCCTCCACTCCTCCCTTCCACATGATGCTTCTGCTGTGCCACAGCCTTGACAGCGATGAGTGCCTGCATATGAACTGGACTTTCTAAAACTTTAAACCTGAACGAAGTATTTCTTAAACTGTCATTCTCATATATTTGGATCTGGTGACAAAAACTGGCTAACACACATTATATCTTCAGCACCCATTTTTCTTTTGTTAGCCTGTATTAAGTGATGAATGATAAACACTACGGAAGGTCTTACATGAGTTTATTGGACCAGACTGGGAAAATGTACATGCCATTACTCTCCTGCAAGGAAACTACTTCTATGGTAACAAAGAATAATAATCATTATATCCAAGCATATATGGGTATGGGTCATTGATAACAGCTATCAAGGAGCTGTTTATTATTTTCAGACATTTAAAGAAGAGGTCGGCCAGACGTGGTGGCGCACGCCTGTAATCCCAGCACTTGGGAGGCTGAGGCAGGAGAATCAGTGCAAGTTCGAAACCAGCCTGGGCTACAAAAGTAAGTGAGCTCAAGGCCAGCCTGAACTGCATAGCGACACCCTGTCAAAAAGACAAAAAAAAAAAAAAAGAAGAAGTTTTTTTTTAGAGGAATCGCTATTTCCTCTTCCCTGAGACAACTGGGTAGGAACCACTAATTTACTTTATGTCTCTGTGAGCTGCCTGTTTTGGATAGATCATGGAAAATGGAATCATAGTATGTGTACCTTTTTTGTGTGAGGCAGTTTTCACTCTATAATGAAGTTTTGCCCTGCTGTGGTAAACATTAGTACACACTCTACCTCTATTCTGGGCTTTTTCTTTTTGTGGTTTTAGTTGCCTGTGAGTAAGTATTGTCCAAAACATTTAATATACACTTGTCAAAAAACTTTATTAGTTTTAAATTGCACACTATTCTGAGTAGTGTGATAAAAATCTCACAGTGGAACATGAATTATTTCTTCATTCAGTATAACCAAACTGAATATATTTCCTATCCGTTAATCTTTTAGCAGCTGTCTCCATTGTTGAATCATCTGTCACAGTGCTATGGTGCTTGGTTCTAGTACCTCCCATTTTCCTTTATACCGACTTCCAAATATAACAGTAGTGATGCTAGCAGTTTAGATGCGTGAAACAGAAGCCATAAAACGTTTCCTTTAAAGAAAGTGCAAGTCCTATAAGATATTTTGAGACACACAGATACAATATTCACACAACTTTACATGCAGAATGATATCATAATCACTTAGTTTTCTTTTTCTGCCGTTGTTAATCTCTTTCTGTGCTAAATTTATTGACTATATTTTATCGCAGGCTTGTATATGTTTGATAAACAATTTTTGTAGAAGTTGGCACTATCCATAGTTTTGGGGACCTCCTGAGGATCTTATATCGTATCCTTGCTGGATAATAATGGACAAATGGACTCCATTTCTTCCTGTGGCCAAATCCATGACTTTATTTGGACAACTCACCATTTGCTTATGCATTTCTCAGCAGATGGGAAGCTGTTCCTATTTTTGACAGTTATGAATAACATGTGCTTATGTTTGCATGGAAATTGCCAGTTTTATTGGATGCATGCTTAGAAGTAGAAAGATTTAATTATTATTCACTGTTTTAGAAACTCAAAATAGTTTTCCAAAGCTGTCACAAAGTTTCTCATTCCTGAACCAACCTATGGAGGTTCTCGTTTCTCAAAAGCCTCATCAAAGTTGCTTCTTTTTGTAATAGGCATCGTAAAGGATGTAAACTGACATTTTATTGTTGTTTTGATTTATAGTTCCCTGATGAACAATGAGTTGGGCAGCCTTTCATGCGTGTATTAGCATGCATATATATATATATATTCGTTAGAGCAACAGGTAAAACCTTCTGCACATTTTTACTTGGATTGCCTCTATTTGTTACTAATTTTTAATAGGTATTTATATATTTTGGATATAAGTCACTCATCACATATAATATCTGCCATTATTATAATCTGTTATGTGATTTATTTTCATTTTATTGATAATGTCTTTTAAAGAAGAGTAGTGTTAATTTTGATGTTTCATTTACCTAAATTTCCTTTTGTTACAATTGTAGTAAGTTATTTCTTTTGTAATTGGTGTGTCACATTTTTAAAAATGTTGCCTAATTCATTCAGTATTTTACTGTCTTGTACGAGTTTAATAGTTTTTTTAGCTTTTATGTTTAGATGTTTAATTCATTTTAAGTTAAATTTTATTTGTGACCTGACATAAAAGTCCAGCTTTATTTTGCTGACTTTCCACTTGTCACAGCATTTTAATTCAAGATTTCCTTCTGTCTTCATGGGATGAATTTGACACCTTGTTGAAAACAAGCAGAACATAAATTTTATCATTTATTTCTGGCTGTTAATTTTATTCCATTGGCTAATATGTCTATCATTTTGTCAGCAACACAGTCTCAAAGACTATATCTTTGCTGTCATGTTTTAGATTCAGGAGGCATGAATGCTTTAAACTTTTTATCAAGATTTTTTGTTTAATACATAGAGTTCCTTGCATTACCTTGCAGTTACGATTAGGCTCTAAAATGGGTCCCACAGTCCAGTGAGTGAGTTTCTAGGAGGTGACTGAGCAACAAGGAGAATCTCATTGGTGGTTTCATAGCTGGATAGGTTATTGGTAGGTGGGACCAAATTGAAGGCAAAAATCTTAGGGTGGCGATATTAAGGATGGTATCTGGTCCCTGGCTCTTCTTCTATCTCTCTAATTCCTGGAGGTAAACAAATTTTAACCACTTTATTTTAGTGTGGTGTATAGGCCTTCTTATGGGCCTAAAAGCTTTGAAGCCATTTTACCATGGACTGAAACTTCTAAGACTAAGAGCCAAAATATTTCTTCCTTCTTTAAATTGACCTTCTTAGATATTTTGTTACAGGAATGTAAACCTAACAGCCATATAAATTTTAAGACCTGCTACCCTGAAATTATTTGTGAAATATTAGCTGAGATTTTATAGCAATGATGTTGACTCTCTAGATCAATTTAGAATATTGAAATTTTTTAAATACTATAGATTTTTATCTAAGAGCATGTGGTTTCCTGTAATTGACTTGTATTTATCTTAAAATTTTTAACATTAGGGTCCAAGGATATAATTCAGCATCACAGCACCTGTTTGGCAAAGTTCAAGCTCCTGAATTCACAATACTTGGGGAAAACAAACAAACAAACGAACAAACAAACAACAAAACACTTCATTTAAAATTTTGCAGGCTGGGGAGATAACTCAGTGTACTCAGTGTCTGCTTGGGCAAGCACAGGGATCAGTGTTCAATCCCCGGCACTATAAGCCATACCAGTCCCATCCCTCGACATCCTGAGTTGGCTACCAAGACCCATTGTGGTGGCACACACCTGTATCCCAGTGCTGGGGAACAGGAAACAGGAGTATCACTATGAATCTCAGCTGTGTAGTGAGACTCTGTACCAAATACATATAAATCAATCAATCAATCAATCAATCAATAAAATTTTCAGTATGGTTTTGAACCTAGTCATAGCAACTCCTTCTGAAATCAGATTGGAGACATCCCTGACCACCCACATATTTCACTTTCTGCTTGTCTATAAAATGAAAGCCACGTGAGTGAGGTGAAGGTCGTCCTCTAGCTTGAGTAGTAGCCACACCTATTCCCTGACTATCACTGCAGCAGCCCTTTAAATACCTGGATGGCTGAGCACTGTAAATAGAATCCTGGGAAGCCAATGCTGTGGTTGGCCTTTAGCCATTCTTCTCAAAGCTTAAATTTTCAAAGAAGTTTACCTTTATCTTTTTAAATCCTTGGCCCAGAGAAGACTGAGGTTGTTCTTGTTCATGAGATGATCTCAAGGCATTATTCCTATTGTTCTGATGTTAATTTAAAAAAAAATTATTGTTATTATTTTTATTATAGCCAGCTCAGCCTACCCTGGAGTTAGGGCTGGCGCAGTATGTGGTGCCAGAGATCAAACTGCGGTCCCTGTGGTTGCTTAAGCTTTCCTAAGCAGGTGCTTTAGACTGCTGAACCATCTCACCGGCCCTCTGATGTTAATTTGATTTTAGTAATTATGCTCTTCTTTGGCCCAGCAGAACATAGGACATTGTATAAATGGAGTTTTTGTTCTGTTTCTCAGTGTAGTACTGGGTATAGCTCACCAGCAGTACCTGTACTTCAGCATGAAGGTAGCTTGGGCTACCTTGAAACTTTGTACCAGATTAAGTATTCCACAACCTTTAATATCAGGCTCCTACAAAGTCTCAGAATATGGGCAAAATGAACACAGATTTTCTGCCAGGATATTTTTTAGTACCATGCATTGTAAATTCAGTCTAGGGGATATCCACACTTGTCATTGTCCTGCCTCTTGGGCTAGATCAGAGTGCAGAAACTCCAAACTCTTTTCTGGTCACAGCTGAAGTCCTAGGGATAATGACTCTAAAGACTCCAGTTACACTCACGGGTCAAGTCAAGACACAATGAAGACAGGGCACCAGGGGAAACTACAGTCTCCTCATGGCCTCCAGATCTCATCCTTGCCTTATAAGAATGTTCTGTTCTTTTTCCTGGCCCACTGTAGTCACCATTCCTGTTCTCAAACACCTAATGCCCTTTGACCTTCGGCTTTGACTCAGATGTAACGAATAAATGCCAAGGCTCTGGGTGGCTTGTGGCCTTTTGTTACTTGAGACCAACTGGTCACCTCAGATCCCTGCCTGCCCCTCTATTTCATTGATTTCTCTTTCTTCCCACTGTGTGCGATAACGCTTGGCTGCAGAATGGGCACTCACTTGCAGTGGTCCTTGATAACCAGTGCCATGAGAAAAAGCTCTCCACTACAGCATAACACACATGGCCTTGAGCTCAACTGCCAGTCCTTGTTCCCACCTGAAGCCTCCTGAGCCTCACCTTTACTGTGTTCATTACTGGCAGCTTTGAGTTGTCTTCTGGGCTCTAAAGAAAATCTTCTGTTAAGCTCAGCTTACAGCCTTTGAGGACTTCTCTAGCCTAACTCCCTAAACTGTTTTCAAACTCCTCCTGAAAGCCTGTTGTGAAGGTTTCCGTACAGTGTGTTGAAGTATACTCACATCGATAACCTTACTCCTCTGGTATCAAAATGTCATACCCATTTTCTTATTTCTGAGACTTGAAACTTTCCACACTCAAATACTCAACAGCCACAACTTACACTAGGAGAGTTATGAAGTCCGTGGAGGCAAGTTGTACACGTCAAGTTGGCCAGAAAGAAGAGACACAAAAGAAAATTCCAGGACAGAAGTATACCCTGTCAAGGCATCTCCCCAGTGACTAGCCTCTCACCAAGTCACTCCCCAAGAGTGAAGCAGCTGTAGGGCTGGCATAGTCCAATTGCCTTAGACAAGATCCACCTCTGAGTGCAAAATAACAGTAGATATTTTGAGGAAGGACATTCCAGATTCAAACCCCAACAGCCCTGGTAGCCTGAAGCCCATCCAGAGGCTGCTCCAGTTGTTAAACACTCTACCTTCTCTCAATAGCACAAGCCTATGAGCTGATACTGCGTTTGCAAAATTCATAAGATAGTATAACTCCGTATCTTTCAAAACATGACTATTTCATGTTGCAAAGTGCTTTTATTCCTTTCCCAAGAGTTCCTAACTTAATAATGGTTCATCATTGTTCCAAAGTCCGAGTCTAAAGTTTCCTCTGAGAGGTAAAGCACACTCAGCAGTGAGTTCCTGTAAAAATGGAGTGAAAGTTATATAATTATGAGATACACCATTGCAATAGATACCCTGTATGCATGTCCATTCAAAAGGAAGGGTTGGGCATGGAAATGATGAATCATACACAAGAAAGGCTACAACACAATAGACAAACATTAAATCCCACAGCATCATGCCAAGCATTCAGGACACTCTTTGGTATAATACGGGCTCTCAAGTGTTGAGCACTGAGGTGACTGATCTTGCAGGTCGCAGCCTACATGGCTTGCTTCAGAACATGGGCCTTTGCAGGACGTTTAATTTCCAAAATGTGGCAATACATAGATTTTAATAACTTGATAAACGAGATTATATGGGTATGTAATTGCATATTTATAGTTTTTGAATGGATATTATTAAAATATTTCAATTAAACTGTAATCATTTTATACCAGGTTTGCTGAACTATGATAATTAAGACATTATCATATTTCTGTTAGAAAATATCTACTGTTAAATACAAATAAGATGTTAAGTATGCTACAAATTAGCTTATATTTAGTATCATTTATCATTAGCTTATACATATACTAACATATCTTTAAAATTATATACATATATGTCGTCATCTTTACAACTTTTAGAGAGAGAATAACTACACTTCTTGCACCACATGAAATGACCACGTAGACTGAATGGAGGCACATATCCAAAAACCTTGTGGTACTGCTGGATGAAGAATTAGAAAAATGAAGCTAAAGAAGCACGAATGCAGAACACAGGGTGGGAATAGCTAAACAGAGGAGCTCAGAGGCAGTACCCTCAATCTCTCTACCTACATTCGTGCCTGATCCCCAAGGAAAGCATGTACGGATTGAATTAAGAAAAGCTGTCAGAACAATAGTATGTTATATAGTATGGTAAAGCACAGTGAAGAAAAAAAATTAATAAAAGAAGAAAACCATTATTACTCATGAGAATAAAATGTTAAATCCAGGATCTTCACAATTTAACATTAACAATGTCCAGTTGAAGGTTCAAAATGACCTGGCATGGATATAACACACACACACAAACACACAAATGCACACACACACACACACACACACACACACACACACACACACACTTAATTCCAAGGAAAAGAAAAATCCACATAAAACAAATTTTCTTGGAGATACAAATGTAAAAATGATTATTATATCAATTATCAATGAACTATAAATGGACAATGAAAGCTAGAAAGATAAGCCTATACCAAACAACTTTATTAACAACACTGCTAATTAAGTAAGCATACTTATGAAAAAAGAGATCATCTAAATAAAAAAAAAATGAAGAAACAATCTAAAACAATATAAAATAGTTTAACTGTGTGAAGTGTTCAGGAGATACTTTTAAATATAAAGACAGAAGAGGGTGAAAAAGAATAGATAAGCAAAAATATAGATACAAGGAGTAATATGATGACTTGTTACCATTATGCAAAATGTATTTCAAAGTAAAATTTCCTAGTCAACAAGAGAAAACATTGTTTTGTGGTACAAATTTTGAAGAGAATAAAATAAAACAATGAATAATAGAGAATTTCAATGTAAGATGGTAGGAAATTCACAATGATTATTTTATTGCATATTGTTATCCTCAAAGTACATGGTATGGTTACCATACATAGTCATGTAAAATTAATGAAACAATATAAGTATTAATTATTCTTTCAACAAACTAATAGCATAATTATCTTAGCTATTTTGTGTGTTTATATATAAAGGGTCTTGCCAGTCCTGGCTTTAATCTTTCACTTTAAGAAAACTGGAGACAAAATAGAAAACACAATTAAAAGGAAAACAGTAAAAGTAAATATGAAAGACAAATTATATATATATATATATATATATATATATATATATATATATATATGACTTCCCTTCCTTCTTTTCTGCTTTCCTCCATCCCAGTTGTTCTTTCCTTCTAAATAGTTTCTTTACCTTTTACAATATCCATTGTTCTTAACATTTTATTATGTAAAAATGTCAATATGAAGGAAGGCATAAATATATTTTTTATTTTTTTTTGGTAAGAAATAACAATGTGACATTTTCAAAAACACATTAGTGGTACATACTCAATAATTGATACAATACATATTATTGTTCTTATAGTAGTTATACAGAGCACAGGGTATAGACATGACAATTTTTCTAATCATTCTTGGTAGAAAAAATTATTTTCATTGAACTAAGAGCAAGTAGTTGTATACATAGTCTAGTATTCTATAATCGCAGTGGGCTATTGGCAGAACTGGCAATTTGGATGCTGTTGATTTAAGCCTTTTACAGATCAGTATAGTAATCTAGCTTTGTTTTATGCCTCGTCGTTAAACTTTTCTGCTGGGTAGTTAAGGGCAGTTAAAGCAAGGCCTGTATAACAAAATATATAACTTTTGTATCTCCCAAGGTCAGTCAGATCCCCTCAGGATTTACTTTGAAACTATGTACAGTGCTTTCTGGAACTGTTGTCAATGTCAGCCATCTGGATGAGTGATGGCCATTGCTTGACCAGTTTGCTCTTTGTGAAAGTCCAAGAGAATATTTTCTCTCTAGGTGACTCTTCTTAGGCACCCTACACATTGTCAATCGTTTCCTCTGTGGTCCCATAATCTCTTTGAACAGAAAATTAGGGGAACCACTGTGTTATAACATGTTATAGCACAGGTTCTCTTATTTTCTGAGTCCTCACTGACCTGAAGGGCTAGGGCCAAAATATTGGCTATACTTATAGCCCTTCTTTTTCTCTAATTTTTGGTCTCTAAACTTACATTCTCAACCCTCCAGAAGAGAAGCTCTGTGATACTATTATTCTATAACATAAGTACTTGAGTTTAACATCACAGTCTTTGTGAATATCAGACATCTTACACTTAACTTGGAACTGGTATAAGAAAGCATAAATATAAAAAGGTAGATTTTCAATAACAAGTCTTAAATGTACAAGAAACAACTTTGGGAAGAATTAAAGTGAGACTCTTAGTAAGTAAATTACTGCTCAAGAAGTAGAAAAATTCAAAGTTCTAACCACTGTTGTTAACCACAATTATTTAATTAATACTGTTCTTAAAATCTACCTTGAAATAATAGAATTCACTTTCACTTTAAGTATGGATCATATGTAACTGAAAAAGAAAAATCTTCCATTTATTAATTATGGCAAATTTTAAAAGTTTAGAATAATGCAGTTGAAGTTTAAAATAAACTTTATGTAGAAAAAGACAATTAAAAGGCAATAAAAGTGCAATTATTTTGAAATTAGTAATAGATTTTAAAATAAATAATTATAGTGTCAATAATTCAGTATTTGCATTTAGAAAGAACAGAATAAGAATCAATTAGGTATTATACAATCAATACTAAGATAAAATGTATCAAAATTTGTATGGTATACGTAATTCTGTGTTTTCACGGAGGTTAATACTTTGGAATGTCATGATTAGAGGCAAATCAAGGATTTAATCTTCTCTGAGAGAAATAGGAGGGAGGGGACAGAAAGAGAGAGAGAGAGAGAGAGGAAGAGAAAGAGAGGGAGAGGAGGGGAGGAGAGGAGGAGGGGAAGACAGTAACAGGGGAGAGATGTAGAGGAGAGAGGGAAAGGGAGGGGTGAGAGGAAAAGAGGGAGACACAGAGAAGCACAGCAGCAGAGAAACAGAGAATCAAAGACAGAGACAGAGATTAACGTTTAGGCTCAGATTGTTAATCTGAGAAAGCTTGCCAAGAAAGCTAGGCAAGTGCTCTAGCATTAAGTTTAGAGTTTTCAATTCCTTTTAAATTTTATTTTGAGACAGAATCTCTCTAAATTGCCATATCTAGCCTCAATGTTGTCATCTTCCTGCCCCACAGACTTTGAACAGGTGAAATTACAGGTGTACAGCATTAGTCCTGACTTTAATCTTCTACTTTAAAAACCTGGAAACAAAATAGAAAATAAAATTAAAACGAAAACAGTAAAAATAAATATGAAATAAAAAAATTAATTAAAGAGAACACAAAAAGGGAAAAATAAATGAAGCCAAAACCTTATTTTGAAATTATTAAGTAAAATTTATAAACTCCCAGCCAAATTACAAAAAGAAAAGAAGAATATGCAAATTTATAATGTTGGAATACAAGGGGAATATCATTATAGGCTTCTCAGGTTTTAAAATTTAAGCAATTGTTACAAACATCTTTATGCTATTTAGTTTGGAAATCTGCATGAAAAACAGATAAATTACTAGAAAGATGCATGTTAGGAAATCTAGCCCAGGAATAAAGAAAGAGACTTGAATTCACTTAACTAAATGAAATATATTGAGTTCATAACTAAATGACGTTTCCCACAGAAAACTTCCATAAGGCTTTATGTGGTGAAATCTATCAAAACCTGAGGTATAATAACACCAATATTTATTGATTGATTGATTGATTGATTGATTGACTGATTGTCTTTTTGAGACAGGGTTTCACCATGCAGTTCAGGCTGGCCTTGATCTCACTTTTGTAGCCCAGGCTAGTCTCAAGCTCACATTGATCCTCCTGCCTCAGCCTCCCAAGTGCTGGGATTACAGGTGTGCGCCACCACATTCTGCATAATACCAATATTTAGACAAACTTTTTAATAAAATGAAGTAGGAGAGAATTATTTTCTACACATTCCTGAGATAGTATGGTACTAATTCCAAAACCAAATGAGCATAAGACATTAAAATATGACTACACACCAGTATTCCTCAATGCATAAATGTGTAAACACTTAGACAAATATTTATAAGTGAAAAGCAAAAGTATTTTTCTTTTTTCTAGTTTCCATATTTTATTATCAAATGATCACATTATACAAAGATGACATTTCTATGGGGACATTGTATATGTGCATAACACATCTTAATTCTTTCCTCAATAATATTTTAAAACGGAAACTGATCATCAGCCAGTTGAATATATTCCTCAAATTTAAGTTTGCTTTAATATGTGAAACATCAATTAGCACCACTTAACCCATTGATATAATACAAGAGAAAACTTTATGATTCTTTCTCTAAGGGGAAAACCACAAAATTCAATTCCTCCTATTATACAAACCCTTACGGCAACAGAAAAAAATGGGTTTTTGCACCCGATCATGGTCATCTATGACAAACCCACAACTGTGAAGCACTTGATGCCTTATTCTTGAAGCCAGGGACAAGGCAAGAATATCTTTTCCCTACATGTTAACATTGTTAGCAAGGACCTTCTCAATGTCATTAGATAATAAAAAGAAATAAGATGTCATACTGATTAAAATTCATGCAAAATGTAACAGAGACTCTGAATATCAGAATTTGAAGAGTTGATTGAATGTGCATATAAGGAAAATTACTTAGTGTAGATAAAATATTGTAAACATAGGAACATAGTTGGGGGAACTTCTTTTATTGGGGGGAGGGGGGAACTTTCACTGTCTAATTTCCTAAATGTTTAATCAAAACTGGACTTGGCCGGTGAGATGGCTCAGTGGTTTAGAGCACTTGCTTAGGCAAGCATAGGCAACTGCAGAGACCCTGGTTAGATCTGGGCACCACATACTGCACCATGCCCACCGGTAGGGGAAGCTGAACAGGCCATAATCTAAAAAAGAAGAAGAAGAAGAAGAAGAAGAAGAAGAAGAAAAGAAGAAGAAGAAGAAGAAGAAGAAGAAGAAGAAGAAGAAGAAGAAGAAGAAGAAGAAGAAGAAGAAGAAGAAGAAGAAGAAAGAAGGAGGAGGGGGAGGAGGAGGAGGAGGAGAAGAAGAAGAAGAAGAAGAAGAAGAAGAAGAACAAGAACAAGAAATAAGAACAAGAAGAAGAAGAGAGGAAGAAGAAAGAGACTGGACAGAAAGTATATTAATTAAATAGAATAGTGAACCTAAGTGACAGCCATAGCTTACATAGGATTTTTATTTTATTTTATTCTATTTTGTTTTATTTTACTATAGATTGAACTCAGGATCTTGTGCTTGCCAGGGAGGTGTCTATGCCATTGAACTCTCTCCAGCACAGGAAATTTTCTGTAAATAAAAGAGCCATATTAAATCAGTAGAGAAAAGGTTGCCTTCTAAACTAATAGAGCTCAATAGTTTTATATATATATATGAACTTCAGAACTTCATTCCCTACATAATATATGGATATTAACTCCAAGTGATTCATAGATTTCAATATAATAGCTGATACACATTTCTAGAAGAAAACACAGAAAAGCATTTACAATCTTGTGTTCAGAAAATATTTCTTCAAAAGAAAATAAAAAATCACACATTAGCAAAAGACAGAAGCACAGAAGGGGTTAGATCATTTGGAAGAAAATTTTGATGTGTTAAATTTAAATCTAACCATACAAACCATTGCACATCAAAATGCACCAGTGAGATTAAAATTTCAAATTTTGCAAGATAAAACATGTCTATTAATATATTAAAGAATATTATTGCATCTACATAGAAAATGAAATCTATAGACAGATGAGTAAAGTTTATACTAGTTTTATAAGGCTTTTGGGTCCAAAATCAGTGTGTAAAATGAGTATATTTGCTTGGACAGCTGCAAATAGAAAATGAGATATAAACATGTTAGTAGCATAAATTGTGGCAAGTCTTATACTATTTTATGTCAGATTTTGAGATTTACTTTAATGCTATAATAATTTAGACAACCTAGTGAGTGACTCAAGAATAAACTAATCAGGAAACAATATCAATTTCATAAACAGATCCATAGATGTTTAGATACTTGAACAAATAAGGATACAAGATAGTGTTTCAACAAATGATCTGTAGGAAATTGCAGTTTTATATTTAGAAAATGAAATAATATTTATGTCATATCATGCACAGGACCCAATTTTAGTGAGGCCATAGACTTAAATAGCTATCAGATCATGGTGGAAAATGATCTCTTATCTACAGAATGAGACAATATTTCCCCAGGAGGTAACCCAAAGAGTGATGCTGTGTGGGAGATGATATTTTCAATTTGTGTAACTAACTAAAAGACTCGCATCATCTGGGCCTTGGTGGTTCACACCTGTAATCCCAGCACTTGGGAGGCTGAGGCAGGAGGGTCGGTGCGAGTTCGAGACCAGCCTGGGCTACAAAAAGTAAGCCATCCTGAACTGCATAGTGAGACCCTGTCTCAAAAAGACCAAAAAAAAAAAAAAAAAAAAAAAAAAAAAAAAAAAAAAAAAAAAAAAAAAAAAAAAAAAAAAAAAAAAAAAAAAAAAAAAAAAAAAAAAAAAAAAAAAAAAAAAAAAAAAAAAAAAAAAAAAAAAAAAAAAAAAAAAAAAAAAAAAAAAAAAAAAAAAAAAA
>PVJA010042659.1:0-17198 GCA_004027025.1 Myocastor coypus | reverse complement strand
CTGTACTCTGTAGAACGATTGTGAGGACAATATGCAATATGGCAACTTTCAAAGAAAAGAAAGGGGGAAAAGAAAAAAAAAAGTAATGTGGATTTAGAAAGGTTAATGTTTAATTGTTTGATCAATCTTATATACCTATATGTATTAATCTAAACTGATCTGATGATGAAAATATGTAATATAACCATTGTTAAATTTAAACAATAAAAAAAGAGAAGGAAAAAAATCAGTATGGTGATTCCTCACAGAACTACAGAAATTCCACTCACCCTAGCTTTTCTCTTCTGGGTATTTTCCCAAACAAGTCAAAGACATCATATTATGATGATACATGCACACCCATAGCTAGATATTGTAAAAAGCCTATATGCCCATTAACAGATGAATGGATAAAGAAAATGTGGTGTTCATATGCAATGGAGAACTATAATGTGGTATTTTATCACCACAGTACTACATAGCCACAAAAAAGGACAAATCTGAATCAGTTGTAGGAAAATGGATGTACCTTGAGACCATAATACTAAATAAAATATGTTAGGCATAGGTTAAATATTGCATTGCTTATCTTATATGAGAGACACAAAGTATAAACAATTTAAAGGGCAAATAAAATAAAGATTTAAAAAGACAGATGATAGGAAACAGGGAAGTAGACCTTATGCAGACAGGGTGGGGATCTAGAGATGGACAGAAAGGGAGGAGAAGGAATAGTAGAAAGGATAATTCCATAGGCATATCTGCATGCACAGAGGATGTAATTCATTATGTAGCACAAACATGTAATAATGAGAAAACAACGTTAAAATACAAAAGCATACTGTAAGTTTGAAGGCAACAATGTACGAAATAACAAACATGGTTGAATTCCTATCATCTTGTTTTTTGAATTTCTGCATTGTTTCTAATGTTGTATATATTTTTTATTCTCTTTAAAAAGTTAAAGATACTTTTTTTTTTCTAAAAAAATTTGTTAGTACATGCTTGAAATAGATGATTACACTCACTGTGGGAAATTGATACTTGTACACAACACACCTCAATTCAAAGAATATGATTTCTTAACATGAATGAAATATGAATCAATAACAGAAGAAATTTTTAAAAACTCACAACTATGTGGAAATTAAACAACACAATTCTAAATAACCTGAAAGACAAGAAAGCAAAAGGAGAATTGGGAAGTATTTGGAGTCGAAGATGAAAATACATCATAATTGGTGAGATACTGCTAAAATAGCATGTCTAAAAGCATCTACAGGCCTAGTTTGGAAACGAACAAAGGTGTCAAATCAGTGAACATGGCTTCATCTCAAGAAAGTAGAACAAGAGGGAATTATACCTCAAATGACTACATGAGGTGAAACAGTAAAGCTCTGAGTGAAAATGATGAAATGGAGAACAAAGTAATTCAACTGCATGTTGACGCTTTGAGCAGACGAATAAAATGATAAACCTCAAGCCATCCTGACAAGGGGGAAAATGAGACCAGCAATGCTCATACAGATTCTAAATGAATAATAAGGGAACACAATAGATGGCTTTTGGACAACTCAGATGAAACAGGCAAATTTCTAGAAAGACAACCTAGTAAAACTTGAGAAGAAATAGACAAGCTAAACAATCCTATAGCTACTAAAGACACTGCAGCTAAAAACTTCCTACTAAGAAAACTGAAGGTCCAGGTGGCTTGGCTTCTACTACAGAACTCAGGAAGAGAGAACTCCCAATCCCTTCTAGGAAGTAGCACTGCTCTAATATCAAAACCTGAGGAAGCCATTACAAGAAAATGACACACCACTGTCTGTCATAAATATAGATGGAAATCTCTGAAACAAAACTTTAAGGAATCAAATGTAGAAACACATGAAAAGGATAATTCATAATAAGTAAGTAGAGTTTATTCTGGTAATGGAAGGGTCCAACAGGATGTGATATAATCCACAAGATACTATAAGCAAATTAAGAAAAATCACATTATATTAATTGATAAAGAAAGCACATTTGACAAAATCTGGTGTCCATTTCTAATTTGTTAAGAAAATGCTTTGCAAACTAGACATAGAATGGAACTTTCTCAACATAATAAAAGACATCCACCAAAAACAGGCAACGTCATCCTTAACAGTGAAAATCTGAAAGGTTTCTAAAGATTGGGAACAAGACTGGAATGTTCTCTTTTACCTTTAAATATTATACAGAAGTTCTAAGAGTAAACTGGAATGATTGTATACTACTGGTGAGAATGTATAATGGTATGACCACTTTGGAAAATAATTTAGCACTTTCTTAAAAAGTGGTATGTTGCTCAGCACAGCGACACATGACTACAATGCTGTCACTCCTGCAAGCTCAAGATGGGAAGATTGCAAGTTCAAGTCCAGTTGGGGCTACTTAGCGACTTAGAAAGACCCCGTCTTAATATTTAAAAAATTAACAAAGGGTGGGGATGTAGCTCAGTGTAAAGATGTAGGTTCAATCTCCACTATAACAAAAAATAGTTAAATGTACACCTACCATATATCTCTGACCTTTACTCCCAGGCACTGATCCAAAAGAGAAGGAAATACATGTCCACACACTTCCATACAAATGCTCACAGCAGCTTTATTTAATGTAGCCAATCAGCAGAAACCCAAATATCCAAAACCAGATGAATAAGTACGCCATACATTGGCAATGAAAATAAATGGTAACCCATGCCACAATAAAGACAAATTCAAATAATTATTTGATTGGCAGATGTTGGACAAAAAAGAACATGTACTATTATTTTATTTGTATAAAACACTAAAAATATGAACTAGCTACTATGGTTTGAATTGATTTTGGCAGTAATCTCTAAGTGGACTTTGGCACACTAATACAGATAGAAATAAAGCCACAAAGCCCCTCTTCACACTGCACACTGAAATATTTGTGGTTTATTGTCTCATGGGCAGAGAATAACCAAGAATTTCAGAGCCTTGAATAAACCCCAAAAAGGCTTGCTGTGTTGAAGGCTCAGTTGCTGATGGGCTTTTTGGAAGGGATGGCTCATGGGAGCTCTGTGGTGACACAGTTTGATGGCATTACTGGGCAGCAACAGAAATAAGCGAGGCTGGTTCAAGCCTGTGGATCATGGGGCATGACCTTGGGGGAGCTGCAGATACTCACCCCCCTCCCAACACACTCTGACACCTATCCTGCTCTCGCTGCTTGCCGGCTGCCATGAGGGGAAATACTTTACTTTGGCCATGCCCCCCATTTCCACAGTGAAGTTTCTGCCTTGCCACAGGCCCAAAGGCAAATGCAGCCTGCTGACCACAGATAGAAATCATCGAAAGCATGAACCCAATAAAGCCTTCCTCCTTTAAGGAGCCATTTTTAGGTGTCTGATCACACCAGGATAAAACTCACTAACACACTCTAGTCTGCAGTGCTTGAGGAGAAGCATATATAGGATGGCAGGTTTACCCAGGAGCACAAAGGAACTGCTGAGGGGTGATGGATATCTTCATTGTCTTAACTGTGACAATGGTTTCCCAAGTATATCCTATGTCAGAACTTGCTGTTCTGACAATGACAAACTGAAATGTTACTCCACAGGGGAGTACTTCACTTTATAATGACCTACTTTAGTACTGTGCCTCCAGGAACATACTTTATTTAAAAGTAGGGGTTAATTTACTTATCCTTGGAGGAATTGAAAACATATTTAGATGGCTTAAGGATGTGCAGATGTCCTTAACATACAACTGAAAGATATTTCTGATGACTGCAAGAGAAGCAGCCAGGCGGGAGCTTCCCACTCCCAGAGCCACATCTTCAGAGTGCAGGGAGAAGCAAATAGGAAAGAGCACCAGGATTTGACTCAGGAACCAGGCCTGTCACATGAGACTGCCTGGGGCCCGCCAAAAACCAGGTCCAGCATGTGAGTGAGACTGGCCTGGGCCCACCAGAAACTCATTTGACCCAGGAAACAGGCTGGGCATGCCCAGTGTGGAAAACTGCCACAGAACTCCCTGCAGAGAGACTAGAGACAAAACTCACTCAGCTGAACCAGGAGCAGAACATCTTGCCAGAGAGGCACAGCAGGTTCACTTCCAAGGGCTATAGCAGGAAGAAGTGGAGCTCAGCAGCCAGACCCAAGCCACACCCACCAGGAAGAGTTTGAACTTGTTAGATCCAGATCTGGTGCTAAGGTAAGAACTCTACCAAAGCTCTACACCAAAGGTCAGAAGGCAGGGCTATACAAAATGACAAAGAGAAGGAGCTAAATGAGCTCTCAGGCCCTGAGCTCACCCAAAACAAATACAGGAGACAATACCATAGAAGAAGTTGTAAATCACAAACCTAAAATCTCTGAAATAATACCATATGAAATAAAGAAACAATTGCAGAAAGGTATAGAGGAAATCAGGTCAGAAATAATTTTTTTTTTGCAGGACCGGGGTTCAAACTCACGACCTTACACTTGCTAGGTAGGAATTTGTGCCACGGAGCTTTCTCCCCAGCCCCCAGAAATGATTTCTGAAGTAAAAAAAGAAATAATACCTATAACAAAAGAAATACTAAGTACTTCTAAAGACACTGATAAAAAATAGAGAAGAGAAAAATGATGGAATCCTTGAATGAGCAATATAGGGAAGTAATCGAATGTATGAAGCAGATTCAAAGTGCTACAAAGGAACTTAAAACCTCAATCACAAGCTTGTAAAACCATTTCGGTAAAAGTGAAAATAGACTGTCAAACCTTAAAGACACCATTGCAGCTAGTGAAGATATAAGAAACGATCTCTTAATAATAACTAGGATGCAAGAAAAAATAATTCAACATCTGCAAGATGATACAAAGAAGAACAACATAAGACTAATAGGCATCGATGAGAAAGAAGGAATCAGTACAAATGATATAAAAAGAATATGGGCAGAAGTAATAGCAAAAAACTTCTCAAATATGGGGAAACAATTTGACATTCAGTAACTGAAGCATATAGAACTCCAAATAACATCAACCAATTAAAGTCACACCCAAGCATATAATAATCAAGATCCCAGAAGTTTTGCACAGGAACAGTACACTAAAAGCTGCTAGAGAAAAGAAACTGATCACATTTAAAAGAAAGCCCATTAGAATAATGCCAGATTTCTATTTACAAACCATGAAGTCAAGAAGAGCATGGAGCAAAGTACTTCAAGTCTTGCAAGAGAACAAATTACAGCCCAGACGGCTATGCCCTATAAAACTCTCTTTCAAGTTCAATGAAGAAGTGAAATACTTCCAGGATGAAGAACAACAAAAGAATTTCATGATGACAAAGCCAACCTTGCACACTTTCTTAAGAGCTATTCTAGAGAGGGATCAAAACAACCACAACTCCATGAAGGAGAATGGAAAGAACCCACCAAATAGGGCAAATATTTGAGAAAAAGAGGTATACAACAGCAGTCTTTCAACTATTCTATTGTATACAGCAGCAGAATATGTCCATCAGCATATTCTACAAATGGACTTCTGCACCCTGCGGGTCATGATTCTGTCTGGTTCTATAAGGTGGATATCAAGGAAATAGCAGTAGCTCTGTCCCACAAGTGACACCTGGCCACCAGTAAGCATCATGGACACTGTCTGCATCCACAATACACTAGAATTTTGTGTGATATCCTACCCCCAAACTGTTAAAAGTTCTGCTCATATATTTGCCATTCCAGTACTTATATTATGTTTTATTCTTAGTAATTCTTTACTACCATGGAAACTTTTTCTAAGTTGATATCTTTATATATGTTAGCCTGTTCAAACATTATATGATTGGTATCTTTGATACACAACATTCTGGCCTCTAAGTTGGACTCATGATTTGATTTGAATTTTAGAATACTGTTTTAAAATATTTAATTTAATTTATATTTAATTAATTTTTCTGAATATTGTTTCATTATACTTTTTTGTTTTATGATTCATACTGTATCTCTGACTTACAATCTAGTTATAAGACATGGTATGATATTTTTTCCTAGTATAGTATTAGAAACTTTAAAAAATATATATATACACACACAAGAGAGAGTTAGGATAGACATACAGTTACTTTATCTTAGTTCATTGAGAATAAAAGTTTGTACTAATATTGTTTAGACAAGATATCAGGTCTGCCCCTTGTCCTCTGCCTTTTTTTCTTTTAATGGTACAGGGGATTGAACTTAGGACCCTGCACTTGCCGGGAAGGCACTTATTCTACTGAGCTATCTCCGCAGCTTGCACCTTGTCCTCTAAATAGCTACTATGAAGACAACAATATGTATGGTATTAATTCTTGTAACCACCCTACTAACATGTTGTAAAACTGTCTCATTGCTACTTTATCTTTTTTCTCATTAAGATGAATAAAAAATTAATAAAGAAAAGGAAGATCACCAGGCCCACAACTGGCTCCACTGAAGCCTTATCTTCTTGAGAAAACTGTCACCCTAGAGTGTAAGCTTTTATTTGTTTTTCTTTTTGTGGTACCAGTGATTGAACTTAGGACCTTACACTTGCCAGACAGGTGCTTATGCTGCTGAGCTATCTCCCTGGCCCCAGTCCAAGCTTTTAGAATACTCCCTGCTAATTCAAAATGGGAGTCTGAGGCACACAGACTGATCAATCACCTCCATCAGCAGTAATCTCCTCTAAGTGGACTTTGGCCCACTGATACAGATAGAAATAAAGCGACAAAGCCCCTCTTCACAATGCATACTGAAATCTTTGTGATTTATTGGGAAGCAGGATCACACATATTTTGCTCTGCATTTTAAACAGCATGGGGCTGGGCTGCAATATCCAAAGAAGCACCAGCCAGAGATGCCAGAGGGGTATCAAGAGAGAAGCAGGCCCCAAAAGCCTAGGAAAGCAAGAATTTTAGAGCCCTGGATGGATAACCAAGAATGGTAAGCCCAGAGCCAGAGGGGAATATTCAGCAGGAGTAGTTAGTTAGAGGTGCTGGGAGCCGAGTCCAGGACTCCAATGCTCTTGATACAAGATGACCATCTTCTGAGAGCAAGCATAGAGCTTTGGGAGGAAGTACGGAGAAGGAAAGACTCTGCCTAGCAAAGCAGACTGTCCCACCTGGCCTAACCAATGAAGTAAGAAGATGGCTCCGAGCTGCTCCTCCTATGCCCCCGCTGTACCATCCACCACCTCATGAAATGCCTGTCAATCCACCATGGAGGGATCTGGGCACCCTCATACCACCATCTTTGCAATGCAGGATGCCAACACATGTCCATTGCTTGCTGGAAAATTGTAAATTGTTTGAATCCCATAAGACATTATCATTTCTTTGCCGCATTCTCAAAACTTATTGAAATATGCTGTGGTTCTTCTGCCAATGCGTTTTCCTCAGAGTGAAGGGCTCCAACAAAGCAGTGAGCTGACATTACACTTTGTACCGAGCTGTTCTCAGCTCATGAGGAAAACTGGGGCCTCAGTTGACAATAGTCAAGTATAATTAATCTAATACTCAAGTGCAACTTAACAAAACCTCCACAGTCTTCTATCCATTAAAGTTAGGACAACATCATAGAAATGAATTGGCCTAGCCTATATGTCCCCTACTTAAATTAAATTGGTCTGCCTGATCTCCAACATATACAACACCCATGCTCACTAATAAAATACCATTTCATTTTCCAAATCTCCATAAGCAAGATGTACATATGAAACTTACCGATTGCCTTAATTGATTCTCCTGGAATAAGTGATGCTTCTTCCATCTGTGCCAGCTTATTTCCATCCCTCAGAACCTGCCAAAACCAAATGGGAGTAAATCTCTCATTCCATCTGTATATGAGAAGAACTTTGGTGTTCTGTGCTCTCTACAGAGCTACAGGAGTGTGCAAAATGTAATCCCCCCTTCAAAGACAATCTCAAAGCTCAGCATCACAGGACATCATGCTGCATGTTCTAGCAAAGGGTTACAACATATTTACATTTCACAGTTAGAAAGCATTAATACAGAAATGGCTTGACATGACAGATACTGTACTCATAACACACATAGCTATCCCAAGATGCTTCCAGAGTTTAGAAAGGTCAGATAAAGTTTACCTTCTGAGCATGAAAGTAATACAAACAAAAACATCAGGTGGAGGCAATTAGCTAAGTCTAAAAATGACCCAGACTAAGAGCCAGTTTGGGAAATCTCCAAGTTTAATGAAAATACCCAGAGAAGAGACTCAGGACAGTGACTAACTATTGCTCTGGGCTCAGGTGCTACAGCCTACTCACATGTGGGCACAGACAAAGAAAACATGTACTCGGGGATGTGGAGAGCAGGGCAGCCATGGTTTAGCTACTCCTGGCCATGAGAGTACTCTCTCATCAGGCAGACATGCACAGGCTGAGCAGTCCTAGTTCCCAAACCCCCACTCTGAAGTGCTCCAAAATCAAAAACTTTTTGAGCACTGACATGATGCCACCACAGGAAATTCTACACCCGTGACAGGTGAAAGTAAAAACACTAAGACCACTGAATAAAATTTCCTTCCGGCTGTGTGTACAAGGTATAAACAAAAAAAGGTTTGTTTGTTTGTTTGTTTGTTTGTATCGGGAATCAAACTCATGACCTAGCACTTGCCATGGAGGCACTGTGCTGCTGAGCTCTATCCCTGGCCCAAATTTCATGCTTAGACTTGGGTCTCATCCAAGAGATTTCATTATGTACATGGAAGTATTCCAAAACTCTGAGAAAAAGCCAGTGTGAAATACTTGTGGTCCTAATCATTTTGGATAAAGAATGCTAACCTCTACCCTAGTTTCTACTGTGGAATAAAGTATGCTCATAAGTCAGCTCTCGGGCAAATTCACTTTCGGACTAATTACTGAGAAAACAGCTAATAACTTACTAGATTTCCAGGGTACAGTGATACTAGGAGAAGGATAATTTGGACAGCAGGAACAGTGTGTGCCCAAATTTCTAAATGATCAGACTGTCATTGTAGCCTGGTAGCAAGTCTCTTGGAACCTCAACAGCACAATGTTATATGACTCGGTAAAGGTTTGAAACTGGTATGCTTGAATGACAAAGCTAAGGACTGAGTCTGAACTGCTGGCCTCTTGTGAGGTATTGCCACCCTGAGAGATGCTACCAAGGGAACCAGTCATTTTCCCTGTGGCATGCCTGACACAACGTGTCTTGAATAAGAATAAGGTGATCAAAACCCCAGAAATGGACAAGCTGTGTATCATTAATTTCTGAAGAGAAGTGAATAGTTTTCTAAGAAAAAAGTTTGAGAAATGCTGAGTTAAACTAGTAAGTTAGGCTGTCGTTTTGTTTTTCTTGTTCAAAATGAGCTATCTTTTAATGTGATAATGTACATGGAACCAGCAAGAGGGCGCTAGAGTATAATACAAGTCTCAAACCTACATTGTTTGATCAGGAGCTGTTTTTCCAAGGAATACCTATCAACAGGACTGTACCAGTGTTCAGGGGAAAACAAGCTGGGTAACAGTAAGTTTTCAACATTATTTTGTAAAGTGAAATATTTGAAAATGGATGTCTTTTATGATCCAAATAAAAATAAAGGAGATTATTTCTCATAGTTATAAGTATATTTAATCATGTTTTATTAAAGGGACTTATAACAACATGGTTCATCTTTCTCCTTACCAAAAGATACACAGTTAACGTAATACACATTAGGATTTATTATTACCTACCTACTACACATTGAAGACTTTTTTCAGCCAAAGTTTTTAAGGAGTTAACACATTAGAGGGGGTATGAAGAACTATTTGTAGATCCATTTTTATATACATATTTCATTTAGAAATATAGCTT
The DNA here is from genome assembly GCA_004027025.1 of Myocastor coypus. NCBI lineage: Eukaryota > Metazoa > Chordata > Mammalia > Rodentia > Myocastoridae > Myocastor > Myocastor coypus. Next base: position 7,395 of record PVJA010042659.1, on the reverse strand, counting down.
TTATGCAATAAAGTATAAACCAATATACTGTATATATTTTTAAAGGTCTGATTTCAGAGATACTAAAAGACTACCAACCTTAACAGAAGGCTTAATTTGAAAGTCTGCTTTATGGTCTGAATTACTGACTACAGCAGAGTTACACCGTGAGAGAGATACTTTAAGGTCAAAGTTTTAAGTTACTTCAAATGTTCCACTGTTAAAGTGTATTTTCATGGCTCGACATTACATATTATGTGATATATGTTATATACAGACCTAAATTCTTGGCTGTTGTTGTTGAAACAGTCTCATGGTATAGTCAAGGATGTCCTTGAATTCCCTATGTAGCCTAGGCTGGCCTCAAACTCACAGCAATCCACCAGCTACAGCCTCCTGTGGGTTGGGGTTATAGGAATGTGCCACCATGCCTGGCTCTAGACCTAAATTCTTTAACGTATATTTAAAAATAAATGAGGAGAGATTATATTTTTAAATACATTTATGAAACCAAGTTGCTCTTGTCAACAGAATCTTTGAGCTAGGTAAGATTCCTATTAAGCCAGGAAGCCACAAGGAAGACTTTAAAGTCCTAAATCCAGGACTAGCTAATGAAACACTGTGGTAGAAGACAGTGGGAACATTTTGAGAATACACAAGGTTCTCAAGATTCAGGTCAGAGACTCTTTCTATAGTCCTATCAAGTGTGGCAGGATACACTTGTGCATTTATATAAGGCATGACTATGTTGGTAAAACACATGGAGACAAAGCCCTCTCTTATGATAAATCTGGGACATGCTTTTGTAAGTGATGAAAATGCAACAATGAGAACAAAAAAATTATCCCATTGCTTCAGATATCCCATAGGAGTAAGGTTCTTTTGGAAAAGGAACATACTTAGCTTGAGCACAGTGATTTAAGAGAAGAAGAGTTTTTAAAGGCTTGGAAGGAGGATGGATACAGTAGATTCCGTTTATAAAGGTAGTGTTAGGAGACAAAACTCACACTTACATTAAGATTTTACTGCAACTACCAGCTTGCACTGGACATCATTTGACCCTTGATTTATCCAGCATATTCAAAGCATGGAATAAATTTGATCTCATAGACACACCATTTTCTCTTGGTGCCTTTATCCAAACTATGGCCTAATCAAGGAATTCTCTCGGATGAGCTCATCTCAAGCTTGTTGTGATCCTGCAGGTCCTCCTAAGGTCTGCAGCCCCCTGATTTTGTCAGGGAACACAACCAAGTGACCTTTACTTTCAACCTCAGAAATATGTAAATATTTCTCATTGCTTATTGCTAAGTGCTATGACTCACAAATTAGTATCGTAGTAAGTGTATTAACTGCAGTACTGGAGGAAATAAATATATAGGCTCCCTATAAGTGTCTCAGGAGGCAAAGCAGTAGTTTACAAATTGAGTTCTTTCTTGAGCTCACCAATGGGGGCAGGGCTGAGTGGTAAGGTAAATGGCACAACTGTGCACCTGGGGCTTGCAACCGCATCCCTGGGCTGCTTGTGTGTGAAGTTCCCTGCCAGCAGTGGGGAAGCACTGTGGCTATGCGACTCCTTGGAGGGTCCAGAGTCACTGGACTATCGACTAGGAACGATTTGGTGTTCAGAATAATAAATACAAGATATATGGGCTCATTCCACAAATGCAAAGGGCTGGGTACTATGCTGGATATCTGAGTGAGCAAAGTTCACACTCTCGAAGCCATTGTTGTAATGGCACTCTGGAACTGCATAGTGAAGGGTCACCAACCTCATCTATACCTATCAGGGGAAACCACACAGCATAAAAAGAACACATTTCTAGTTGACAAAATGTTGGATAAACCAATTTTTGCAAATAATGTCATAATGGAATCTACTAGATTTGGACAGGAGAGCAATAACGTAGTGGTCAAAGCATGTGGAACACTTTGCTTATCATCTAGAGATCTAGTATGAAATGGCTTCTAGATACATGATCTGTAGCTACAAATGGATGAACATGTAGAACTTGCCACCTGATCAGCTTCAGCTTCAGAAGGGTAGCCATTGTGTTCCTCCTGTATCTCCTGCACAGCACCAGGTGCATGGACAAGAAAAGGCAGAGAAAAGAAAGAAATACATGCAAACACACAAGTGAAAGGACAGAATTTCTTTTGTAAAGAGACAGTAGTATGTACAAGTCAACACATCTTTCACAGCTTTGCAAATCACATTTGCCCCCTTCGAGAGAAGGAAATAAATATATAGGCTTCCTATAGCACCCTCAGTGTAAAATGGAGTATATCAACTCTGTCTATGTTGGGGGCAGAAAACTAAAAAGCAAACAAACATAGATTTCAAAGAGTACCTGTCTTTTTTAAATCAAGCAACACTACAGCATATAGCAAGAATCCAAAATAAGAGGTATATCATATGCCCATAGAAAATAAAGCTAAGATTGATCACCCAGCAAAAAAAAAAAAAAAAAAAAAAAAAAAAAAAAAAAAAAAAAAAAAAAAAAAAAAAAAAAAAAAAAGAAAAGAAAGCTAAGACAAAAAGCAGGTAAAGGGCAAAGTCAAGCCAAAATAAAAAGGCAGTTGGCAGGCCTGTATTTTAAAAACAGTAAGTATTCATATACTTTGAGGGACTATTATATTGTCAGGGATGAGTTCCACTGCACTCATGCACATATCACATGCTGGAGATTTTACATTTACATATATACATATATATATGTAAATATTTCTCATTGCTTATTGCTAAGTGCTACGTCTCACAAATTAGTATCATAGTAAGTGTATTAACTGCAGTACTGACAACATGCTTCAAAGAATTAAAAGTTCACACATCCTTTCAGTTTTACCAATCCCTTTAAAGATACACTGCCTTTTTTAATTCTTAATTTTTCACAGAATCAGTTATTTTTGGAAACTCAAAACTAGACTTTTAGTTCAGCAGGTGGTATAAATATGAACTATGAAGATTTCAAGTTATAACACCTTTTTAAAGTTGTATCAAATCTGAGGCTCAAAATACTAAAATTAAGCATATATTTTTACTTCACAGAACTTTGGTTCCAAAGACTGTATCTTTTAAAAGGCAATTGACTGAAGAAGCAAAACTTTAAAGGAACTTACTGTTTCCCACTTTTCATTTTTGTCTATACAGTACAGTAACTACTTGGGACATTTCTGTGTCTTATCATCAGGTTGAATTTCATATAGTTGGTATAGCTACCTGTCAAGGTGGTACAATTTTAAATGCAGTTTTTAAATTCTATTTTTAGATACAATGCAAATGGAACCATTGATTAAAAATGTTTTAAACCAAAAAATGAATATACAAAAAGTACACTATTTCAATGTTCATGCAAATACAAAGCCAAACAATGTGAATCAATGAAAGAAAATGATTCCTACAACCAAAAGAAAATATGGTGAAACAAGAGTAAAAAGGTAAACCAAGTAAAAAATAAGAATTTGACTTAACCCGCTTATTATTGCACTATTGCACTAGCTTCAATAAGATTAAAAATTGTAAAGTCATTAAAGTATACTGTCAAAATCCACATTGTTTTCACTTAATGAAAACAGGTTAATTTTCCATGTCTGATACTAAGAGTTAAATGCATGTACATTACCAATCTTTGTCTTGCTGTATGAATGTTCTGAAATAAAGGGAAGGAAACTCATGAGGAAAATGCAAGCTATAGCTTACTACCTCAGTATTTCCAAAAATACTAACTGGGGCTGAGTTGGCTATCTTTTTTCAAGATTAGCACTTCTGCTTCTTATATGAAACATGCAAACACAAACATTACTCAAAATCTTAGATAGGGTAGATGGCTGAGATGTTTCTTGAGGTTGCTACATTCTTCTGCATGAATCACAGGGTAAACAAGGTTGAAAGAGGCCTCTGCAGGCCCAGACCTACAGCTTCTGCCATGATAGCCATTTGGCCAGGAGTCACATAGTACAAGGAAAATCAGCAGCGCACATTGGTAACAAGTTGAGCATCCTGCACTCATGCACACTGGCCTTTATTGCACATGAAAACATTATAACAAATAAAGCATTTCCAGTGAACACTTAAAGCTATGACACAGCAGAGCAAATTGATTTCAGTGACTCATATAAATCAGTGGGAAGCTAAAGAACACCAACTAGACTAAGTGTTCCATAAAGCATAGACACACACAAGTAGGAAGTCCATCTGCTGAAAGCCAGATATCCTTACCCTTATATCAGGCCTCCTGAAAACCTGTTAGTTAAAATACAGAACATCATCATCATGGGCATGTTACTACTGACCTGTGAAAGATGCCATTAAGTTCAATAGCTCATTTTCTAAGAAATATCAAAATCCTAAAATAAAACCAGCAAGATCAATCTTAACACATTTGTTTTTGAAGTTTCACTCAATATAAAATCAATCTGAACACAATTGTCCTGTGATTTTCAGGGAAGTTCATTATTTGGAGAAATGCAGCACACTGAAACTAGGATATACATTATTTTCATTTCTATTTCTTATATATTTGATGCATATTCTCACTACACAGCTCAGACTCATAGCTGTCCTCCAGTTTTCAGCTTCCCCAGGGCTAGGATTACAGGCATGCACCACCACACCTGGTCTCTGTGGCCGGCTCAGCATGCCCAGGGGTAGTGCCAGCGTGGTATATGGTGCCAGGTATCGAAATCAGGTCCTTGTGCTTCCCTAAGCAAGTGCTTAGTCTGCTAAGTTACCTTCATGGCCCTGCTATGTTATTCTAAACACAACCCTTGAAGTATTTCCCAGTTTGGCTTTTGTTCATCAACTCTCTACCTATCCCTATGTCTTTAAGATTTCTACCTTTTTCCTCCAGAAGATTTGTTGTTTTAATATTTAAATCTTTGATCAATTTTGACTTTAGCTTTGTGCGTAGGGATAGGCATGGGTCTAGATTTAGCCTTTGACATGTGGAAACCCAGTTTTTCCAGCACCACTTATCTAGAGGCTATCTTTCTTCCACTGAGCCTATTCACCCCTTTTAGCAAAGATAAGGCATCTCAGTGTGCTTGCAGTTGTGCCTGCATCTTTTAATCTGTTCCACTGATCCTCAGATCTGTCTCTATGCCAGTTCCATGCTGATTTTATCACATAATTTCAGGTCAGGTATTGTGATACCTCCTGCCTTTCCTTTGTTTCCCAGGATTGCTTTTATATTCTGGGTCTTTTCTTGTTCCACATGAATGTGAGGAAAGTTTTATGTAGCTCTGTGAGGTATACTACCAGCATTTTAATCATGATTACATTGAATTTTTGTAGCACTGAATTTGTATCCTTTTAGGAGTACAGACATTTTCACAATGTTGGTTCTTCCTATCCAGGCACATGGAGTATTTTTCCATTTTCTCAAATCATCTTCAATCTCTTTTCTCAGAGTTCTGTAATTTTCACTCTATAAATCCTCTATATCTTTTGAGAGATTGATTTCTACATATTACGTTTTGGGGGGATGTTATTGCAAAAGGTGTGGTTTTCCTAATTTCTCTCTCACTATATGGAAACCAAATGTGGATATTCCCTTAAAAGCTAGGATTGGGGATTCCATTCAAGCCAGCTATTCCTCTCCTGGGTATTTTTCCAGAGGACCTGAAAACCTTATTCCACAGAGATATATGTGCACCCACATTTATAGCAGTGCAACTTGTTATACCTAAATTTTGAAAACTACAGATGCCCATCAACTAAAGAATGGGTAAGGAAGATATGGTATTTTTACACACTGGAGTAGTATTCAGCTATAACAGCAAAAATTTGGGTCTTTTGCAAGTAAATGAATGCAACTAGAGAACATACTCTTAAGTGAAATAAATCAGACCCACATGTGCAAACACCATACTGTCTCCTTAGTGAGACCTGAAAGAGAAAAATGGAATCTGAATGGTACAACAGACACAGGTAAAAGAGAATGAACTTATTTAAAAGGAAAGATTTACTGAGCTGACGAAGACAGGAGAGGCAGTGGGAGAGAGATATTTATCTACGTATATAAGCAGGATGGTTTGGACAACTGTACTGTGCATTTCTGCTGGTCTATGGCATATCTGGTAATATGTATAACTGCTTGGAAGATGACACTATGTATTACAGCAAATACTGTGAAATTCATATTACTTTTTTTTAGTTTGTTTTGTGGTCATTATGATACAAGTTCTCAGTTTCTTTCTTTTTCTTTTTTTTCAGAACCAGGGATTGAACTTAGGACCTTGTGCTTGCGAGGCAAACGCTTATTCTACTGAGCCATATCACATCTATGAGCTAGACCCATATTACTTTATTAAGTGTAAATCTGTATCACTTGCATTTTTTGTCTTAACTCTAATTTGTGCTCTCTTTAAAAAAATAAGAAATTGAAAAATAATAAACACAACCCTTCTGTCAGGTGCTCTTACAAGGCATCCTCAATAGGCTGTTTGAAAAGTTCCCTTATGCTTGTTTCCAAAACTGAGTGCCTTTTCTACACAGAAACAATGATATAAAACAGGAGTTATGCTTCCAAACCCACCCACAAAAACCACAGAAACCCCCACACTGGACCCAGAGCATAGTTCAGCTACAGTGTTAGAGAGAAGTACCATAAAACTGCTTTCTATTGAAAGTCTACTTCTAATCATACTTGGGACTCCAGAATTTAACGCTGAGTAGCCACAACACCACGAGCAGCATGATGCTCTCTGGCCCAGAACCAATGGATATAGACAGCTCAGGGAAGCTTCGGGCAGGAAGTAGTGGCTGTTCCCTGAGCGAAGGGGAAGACGTGCTTTATTCAACTGTGACAGAGATTTTAGCAACATTCTTGCTATGCTGTGGCCTGTGAGTCCTAAATGAACATGTAGCATACACATGCAGAAAGCCACTGACAAAGGTAACAGCTCACACTTGGATGGAAATTTCAAAAAGCAAACAGTTTTTTTAATTGCCAGAGGAGGATGTTAATTGTCTCCGTGTGCCACTGCAAAGTCGACAATCCTGGCATCAAACCTCTGGGTGTTTTATGAAAAACACATCATCAAAAAAGACAGTCACCACTGGTTGTTAATTAACTTTGTAGTTTTACTCAGGAGGAGATATCATATGAATAAATAAAAAGAGTTCAAAAATATTGCTGCTTCATCATTAGAAGAAAATACTCTTTGAATTCTTGGACTCATAGTGATCCCACTGTCTCAGCCTCCCCAGCACTAGGATTACATGTGTGGTTCAGTGCCAGCACAGAGTGCCCAGGGTTCCAGAGCCACAGGGCATGCAGTACCGGGAATCAAATCCGGGTCCTGGCACTAACCAGGCAAGCGCTGAGACCGCCGAGCTATCTCCGCTGCCCTCAACCTAGCTTTTTGAGAGCAGAGAGGGTACACGTTATGCCTTTACTGTGGTGATGGTTTCCT
>PVJA010042657.1:0-17196 GCA_004027025.1 Myocastor coypus | reverse complement strand
GTTGTCCCCCCAAAGCCTCATGGAGTCATTGGGCGGGGACTGCTAGAGTTTGAGACTTGATCCATGATCCCTGGGATTATGGGTTTTAGTACTGATGGGATTATGGGTGGAAGTACTTCTGGGATTATGGGTGTAGCCTAGGGTGGGAGCTAAGGCGGAGAGCCTGAATGTAATATAAAGAGAGACAGAGAGACAGACTAGAGCTCTAGCTGTTGCTGTTGCTCTGCTGCCGTGTTGGTTGGCTACCTCTGCCGCCAGTTTGTTGCTGTTCCGCCGCCATGAACTGGATGCTCTGCTCTGTTCCACTCAGCCAAATATGGACTGAAACCTCCGTGAACTGTGAGCTAAATTAACCTTTCCTTCCTTCATTTTGAGTGTTGGGTATATGTCCCAGCAATGAGCAAAAAGTAACTAAGACACCCTGGAACCATGTGCAGTGCTTTGTAGAACTGTTGTCAGTATCAGCCATCTGGATGAGTCAAGACCATTGCTTGACCAGTTTGTTCTCTGTGAAAGCCCGAGAGAATGTTTTCTCTCTAAGTGACCCTCCTTTGGCACACTATGTATCTTCAGTCCCTTTCTTTTGTAGCCCCATAATCTCTTTGAACAGAACATTTGAGAAACCACTGAGTTATAGGATGTTATAGCACAGGTTCTCTTATGTCCTGAGTCCTCACTGACCTTGAAGGGCTAGGGCCAAAATATTGGTTGTCCTTGTAGCTCTTCCTTTTCTGTAATTTTTGGTCTGTAAACTTATATTCTTAACCTTTTGTAGTTGAATGAAAGGACATTAGATTATGCAGGAATCCAAAGCTCTGAAGAAATAAATAATAAAGCTAAATACTATTTATGAAAGTCAGGACTAATTTTATTTTCTACGTGATGTAATAGAGTCATGCATCAAAAGACTAGAACCCAGGAGGTGAGTGAAGTCTCAAGATGATCAGAACCATAGAATGTCAGCAGTTTGTTCATCCATGCATGCGAAATGGATCATGGGGAAGGTGACTGGTACAACAGTGCAAAACCCTGCTAAAGCAAGAGCGACCAAACTTGTTCTAGATCCCTACTTGTTAAAGTATTTTAATAAGCAGAAAACCTTCTTTGCTCATCACATCGTTCAGCACTGCACTGTTGGAGATATTGTACTTTTCAAAGCTATACCGGTTCCACGTACAAATATGAACTGACTAATATCATCTTCAAAGTGGGCAGAATAATAGAGCCAATATCAGGAAAACCCTGTGCAGGAATCAGCTACCTGGAGAGTCCATTCAGTTCAGAAAGCACTCAGCTCAGCAAAACTCTGGAAAAACTCAACGTCTCTTCAACAAAGGGGAGGAAGAAGGAGACAGGAAAACAGTTCTAGGTTTCATTACAAATTCTCTCGTGGCATTTATGAAATAGTAAAGTACTTTTTTATAATTTTTCATAGAAAAAGATCAGAACCCAATGTTACTATATTTTTTGAAACATAGTGTCACCTTCAGGAATGAAATTTTATAAATTCAGTACCCAACACAGAATGGAAGCTGGAGCACCACGGAGCAGTATTTTGTATATTTCTAATTTTTGGTGGCTCAAGTTCACATTAGAGCATTGTAAGTTGAGAATTTTCACTGTAATGCCCATGGTATCCTCAAAAGAAATATCTATGGAATATATACAGAGAGGAAAAAGTTAACACTTTTAATTCCAGAAACCAGGACTATGACTGATAAGGTGAGGGGGAGAGGACAGCTGAAGGGCGAGGTGAGCCCTTCCTTAGCAGTCATTCCCTTTCTAGCCAGCAGGTCACCCAGCTCTCAAGGGACAGAGATAGGGAGAAGGGGTAGGAAAACGTGGTCTAATGAGATCCACAGACCAAAAGTTGGAAGAGGCAAGGACTGAAAGATCCTCCAGATAAGTTGAAAGAAATATAGAAGAGAGTGGCTCTACTGCCAGACAAAACAAATTTTAAATCAAAAGAAGGTTATGGAAGCACAAACAGGGACATGATATGGAAAAAAGCCTGATGAAACAAAAAGATGACAGTGAAGAATTAGAACAGTAAGGCACAGAAATTGCTTTGTCTGTAGTGATCCTTTTCTGAGGGCATCATCCATTGCTTTAATTTTGAAAATAATTCACTGGAGAATCATCCACATTCTGCCCTGTAGAGAGCTCTGAATCAGTTGCTCACCTCAGTCTGGGAGGAAATAGTCCCTCTAGGAAAGAAGTTCACTGAAGGACAAAGACAGTTGCAGGCCTCCCAGACAGGAAGATCTGCCCATCCTTTGAGTGTGCAGGGAGCAATGCTGATGCTTAGACCACTCCCTGCCTGAGGTACTTCAGTTAATGTTCTTATTTTTTGATTAACAGTATCGAATAATGTGACAGGTGCAGGGCCAGGAAACTAAAGAGGCCAGTCCAAACTCCCCATGTTGCAGTTTCATACTACAAATTCTCAGCCCCAGACAGGGAAGCAGTTTCTGCCAAGTCCTGTAGTGTAGGCAGAGATTCATTTCCAGAGAAGGAGCCATTAAGAGACTTCCCTGTCCCACTGCTTGTACCAAAGGACCTGTAGCTTCAAGTAAGTTTTCCAGACCTATAGATACCCCTGCTTGCACAAGTCAGCCCTGCGGCACGACAATGATGTCATGATGCACTGTAGATACTTTACGTGTCTGAAAGCTGTATGTGATGGGGCCTGACATAAAGATTTAAACAAATAGACATAGACAGAACACTGAGGAAATTTAAGGCAGTTACACTATTCTGTGTGGTATAATAATGTTAGTCAGTGCCTGTCCCCCCTCACAGGCCAGAACCATGAGCCAACACTGGTGTAACCCTGGGCCTGGATCAATTGTGAGGCCAACAGGGGCTTACCCACTGTGACACAGGGATGCTGCAGGTAGACAGGGCTCATGATCCTGCAGAGCAGACTAGGGGCGGGGAGTGAATGGTGGGGACCTATGCTCGATTGACTTGGGATATACCTAAAACTGCCTGAAATAAACTATTTTAAAATTAGTCTTGGGGGCTGGAGAGATAGCTCAGGGGCAAAAGTGCCTGCCTGGCAAGTGCAAAATTCTGAGTTCCATCCCCAGTTCAGCTAAGTAAGTAAGTAGGTAAATAAGTAGGTAAGTAAGTAAGTAAGTAAGTGAGTAAGTAAGTAAGTAAATAAGTAAATAAATAGTCTCACTGATGGCAGTATAAAGCAGTGGACTGGTGTCTTGTCACTCCTAGAACTGCAGATCTCAAGGTCCCAGGTATCTAAGAGTGTCCCCCTGCCCAGAATGCATGAACTGAGGCTAGTAGAGTGTGAGCAGGGTGCTTTCTAGGTTCCTGTGCAGCACGGAAAGAGGGTGTGAAGCCCACTGCATCTGGATGCTCTGCAAGAATGTGGGACATAGGTGCTGCTGGAGTTGCACATGGGGGCAAGCACAGAAAGGTGACCTCAAGGACACTGCACATATCAGTACCTATAGAGGACCCAGTGGCTACCAGCAGTATGTTACAGGCCTTGTAGCCTAGCACAGCTGCAAGTGGCAGCCCTTCTTAGCTCCACCAATGGCATGCTCCTGAACAACGTGGCTGAAGAACTGAGGTCCCAGGACTCGGCTGCTGCTTGGAGATGTTGGCCTACTACAGTAAGTTCTTGGGCCTCTACCCAGGACTGTGCCTGCAAACCTTCTCAGAGACTTCTCCTGGACCCACTCTAGAGCTTTTCTCTCTGATTTAAATCCCAGTCTGCCACCTTCCATCCCTGTCACTTAAGGGGCCTGGGGCCTTGTTGATCTACCAAGGACTGTATGGTACACTCTAAGCCCACCCAAAACTGGGGCCCAACTGCCACAGGACCATCTTATTTGTAGCTTTATCCACTGTGGCCTGTTTTACTCAGTTGGGCCTGGACTTCCAGTGTCTATCTCCAGAGGTGATTCTAGATGTTGGTGGAAGCCTTCTCTGGAGACCCACCATAGTCAGGGCTGAGAAGATCTGAAAGTTAGGGTTAAAGGTTAAAGGGTGAGCACCTATTCCGATCCCTGAAGCTCGAGCTTGAGCAAGGGTCACTGGAAAGTTTCCAAATGTTGGGCTGTCCACTTCAGGATATGTGGTGATTTAGCAACTTGGCACTTTTATTGTCTTTAAACCTAAGTGAGGTAAATTAGCTTCCATAGTAATCTTTTGAAATTATATGTTTCATTTTTAGACAGAACACTCAGACATTTATAACCTTTTGCTAAATATTTGGAAAGCTATTAAAAATAGATGATCAACATCTAAAGAAAATTAGTTCCCATGAACAAAATTTCTAAAAAATTATCTACTTCATTTTAGGCAATCAAGATTTTGGAGACTCTTGAACAGAAAATAGTCATTGTGACCCTTATAAATGTAGCTGATTTCAGCTGTGCAGTGAATGCTGTCAGGAATCAAGGACTTCTTGTAAGTAAGTAATGGAAGAAAGAGAAGAGCTATATCAGCAAAGCTTTAAACTATGGTGAAACATAAATACGTGTCTAGCACTACCAGCTGTGTATTTTAACTTGATGTGAATACTTAATTTTTTAAATTGTAATTTATCCATGAGTTTGACCTTTGTGTGGTTTTCATATTTGGCTGGGAGATACAGTATAATAGGTGAATATTCAATGAAAGGAAACATAATATAATACCAGAAAGATGGCTGATTTGATAGTAATTAATACAACTAAGAGGTAACTCTTCAATATGGAAATTCAGGACAAAGAAAAGGCATATAATAATGTTACTTAAGCCATTTGAAACAGGCTACTTTAAAAGCAGTACATATAGAATCTTTTTCAGTGACTTTGGACAGGTGACCTGACTTCTCTGGATCCTGTTCCCACCTGTAAGTTGGCAAGGCTTGTAGGTATTGTCAAGATTTCCTGGGTTTGGTACAATATAATTAAAATGGTACTCTTTTAGTTTCAAAGAAATGGAATCAATTTGCTCCCCTAAAATTTTAATATCATATCATGATGATATTCTGCTTTTATAAATTACGCTTGCCTTTCTTTAGTTATACCAAATGTGACTTGTCTTTTTTGTTTGTTTGTTTGTTTTGTTTTGTTTTGTTTTTTTGGTACAGATTGGTGGGCTTGCCCACTCCTCAAGTTAGGCCTTTGAAATTATTACAGGAATGTTTGATTTAAACAATGGAATAAACAATCTCTTATTTTAAAAAAGAGTGCAGGAATAACCCCATGTGCCCCGGTGCTCTGCCATGCGGCCTGCCCCTGTGTCAGCACCCCCAGTCAGAAAAAGCCCTTGTCTGATGGTCCTGCATAGATGCATCAGACTCACCACAGATCCATGGGTCCCACAACCCGGCCTCCAAGCTCCTTGAAGACCGCCGTGGATCTGATTATCTTGATGCATTTGGAGGATAAGTATTCAGGACTTCACTTTGCCCTCCCTTCTTGGGCTTTTCTTGCCTACTGTATGGCCAAAGGTGCCCCGGGACCAGTTTCCAGTCACTGACATCTATGTCAGCTCTGCCTGCAGAAGCAGCAGGTGGGTGCTCTTCCATTCTCCTGGCTCCCAGAGAGTAAGGTTGTTTCCCAATTTTGTCACAGAAGTGGTTTTCATTCCTCCTGCCCTTCTCAGCTAAACAGTGCTGGATGCTCCCATCTGCGGTGGAGCCCACTGAGCAGGGTCAGGGGGCTGAGTGCTGTAGGTGCTGCAGTCTGGGTGTATGTGGGAGAAATAGGTTCCCTATTATTATTATTGCTATTATTATTACTATTATTATTATTATATTAAAATTGTCTATGTTAGGGAAATCTCCCCTCTCACATGTACTTTTTAAATAAGTCTATAAAAATTAGAAGTCTATAAAAATTAGAAGGATCCTGTCTTCACAGATGAGAAGAACAAAGTTCAGCAAAGTGAAATAATTTATGACGGTGATAATGCAGCAGAGCTGGAAGACAGGCTCTGCTTCAATACCCCTGCTCTTTTATCCAAATCTACTTACTATTTTTAAAACATTCATAAAAGATGAAAAAAAAAAAAAAAAAAAGTACAGTAAAGCCCGTCTCCTCATCAGACAGATTTAGTACTTCTGTCAATCTTCTCATCGTTTTCTTTCCTGTTACACATCCCTCCTCTCCCCTTCTTTCCTCTCTGTAGCTGAGCTGTTTTTAGGGAAGCTATGGGCAGCACATCCTGTCCCGACAAACACCTTTACCTCCTAAGAGTAAGGCATCCGCCTACACAAGCTCATATTAATTTACACCACTTCTTATCCCACCAAGTATCTTTTGATTGGTGCAGTTATAAAATCTCATGATCAAAACTAAAATAGTCATCAGGGGCTTCTTAGGGTCATTCAATACCCAGGTCATACAACTGTTAATTTTCTAAATCCTTATCCAAATACTTTTATGACCATGTTTTCAAACATGAATCAAAGTGCACATATTTAAATATTTTATAATTCCATGGCAGTTTCTTCCACCAGTTCTTCGACGTGACCTTCACTTTTAAAAGAGGAGAGGCAATACGTAAATATATTTATTTAATACTATAAAGCAATCCTCATCTTTTTTTAAACTAGTAATATTTGTTCTAATGGTAAAGAAGTTGACAGGGCCTCAGTCTGAAGGCAAGATAGAAGGATGAAGACATTTCACACTTATGATCCACTGAGTGTGAATAGCTTATATCTAATATTTTTGGGTTTGGCTGCAATTTTATTCATGAGCAGGGATTATGGGAAAATTTAAGCACTTGTTTTTTTCTGGGAGAACTTTGCCAAAGAAACTTAGTAATCCAATAGCTTTTACTATGTATGGGAAATCTGGCTAGAAAATAGAAAATTTTGTCTGTTGTTTAGATGAAATTCATAGAAACGCTGGAGTTTAATCCTACTTAAAAAGTTCCATAAACATATGAGCTACTATGAACTTATTATTCTTAGAGAAATAAATTTCTATCCAGTCTTTATTTAAGTGGTACCATGCAACAAACTTCGGTAAATCTAGAAATTTCATGAAACAATGAAAGAGGTACAACTAATTCAGTTTGTAAAATGTTGCAAGGTTGAGGTTTTGTAGGATTCAAGACGTTCTAGGTGTTGGCTTTGTTCACATGATGCATAGTCACCAAATAGTAAAGCTCATATTTATTTACACCACTTCTTATCCCACCAAGTAATTTTTGATTGGTGCAGTTATAAAAGCTATCAGATATTATGGAAGATGTGAGTAAAACACAGTGTTTATTCTGTAGAAATTCCTTGTCTACTAAGAGAGGCAGTCACACAAATGGTGCATAGTACAATAATGTGCCTGGAGCCGAGAGGAAGACCACCCAACCGCCTTCCCTTTGGAAAGGATGAACAAGGTCTTGTAGGTAGCTGATAAAAATTTTAGGGGAAAACAAAGATGACAAGGACAAATGCTACTTTAAAAGATAGCAATTGAGAATTGTCCAGAGCTGAATCTACTAAGTAAAAAGGAATTATGAGGGGAAAAAGATGAGATAAATAAAAATAAATCTGTCCTAGTAAAACTAAAATGCACATAAAATCTGGAAAATGACAATAAAGAGAAATATTAATAGGAGCAGAAAGAAAGGCAGATTTTCTAAGAAGGAATTCTGAAGATGGGTAAGCTTCTTATCAACAACAGAAGCCACTAGTCCAGGGAGAAAGTATCATACTTCAAAGAGCTAAGGAGAATAACTGTCCTCCTAGAGTTCTGTATTGGGCAAAATGCCTTTCAAGTGAGAATACATCAATTTAAGACATTCAGAGTTAGGAAACCTTTGCCATCGATAGACCCTTGCTGAAAGACCTATTAGCAAGTGAGCTTTAAAAAAACACACATTTAGGTTCTGAAACAAGAAAAATAAATAAATAAATAAATAAATAAAATTAAAAAAAACCCACACATTTAGTCAAAAGGAAAGAGTAGAGTAAGCTACAGAAAACTGGAACGAACAGAAATTACACAAAGATGCTAGTACAGTTAGTGAATATTTAAATTTAAAAGCACTTTCAATTAAAGGGATAATGACAACAAGGTAATCCAGGTGTCCCTTTTCTGTTTTCTAGAAAAATGGAGATGCTACATAATCTTCTACTCTGAGAATTGTATAGCTTGACTTCTATGTGTAAAATTGTAAGAGTCACTAAAATCCACAATATTTTCTATAGTTTCCTGACTGACACAGGTTGAAGAAGCATAAAGAAATATGTATCACTAACACTAGGTAGGAAGGAAGTGTTATGGTATGTAACAGATGCTGAACTTCTTTATTCTTTTAAAATGCATTTTAAAGAGTTTTACTGAGCTCCAATGTACATGCCATATAATCATCCATTTAAAGTGTACAATCTAATGTGTTTCGCATATTCAAAAGTATACGCAGCAAATTCTTAAACATTTGTTTCACCTCAGAAACAAACCTCGTAGCTTTAAATGACACCCTCCCCCACACAAACACACATATACTACACACACACACACACACACACACACACACACACACACACACACAAGCACAAGCACATGTACACATACTCAAGCACGATCCTGCTTTATTTCCCTCTGTATTCTGGACAACTGGAAGTAGAGGAATGAAACTCCCAGCCTGAAAGATACCTAGACTGAGTTCTTCTCTAAAACCAAAGAATGAATTTTAGGAACAAACAGAGGATGAGAGCAGAATGTTTGTTTGGGGAAAAGAAAGCTTCTGTCCAAGAGAGGGACAGAAGGAGGATCTGAGTAGCTTGTCCTGGGAGCTGCCTCTTCCAGGTACTTTTTGTTTTGTTTCGGTTTTGTTTTTTTTTTTTAGGGAAAAACTATGCAGGTCTAAAGTTGAGAACATAGAAACTCACTTAGCTGGGCATGAGGCGGGACAAAACCATGATCAACCAATCAGGTTACAAGTATTGCTAAGGTAAAATTGATTACATCTAGGAGCAAATGGGGAAGCAAATCATGTAGCAAGTGGGCATGAATATAGTACATGACTTTTATCAAGTAGCTTAGTGATTCCCATCCTGGCTTCCTGGAGGTGATGATCATTCCCAGATGCTTATCTCTAGGAAGGTAAACATTTATTCAATCTTTCCTCTTTAGGTTTGGTGCACAGTGGGTGCATCCATATCCTTCACAGTTGCAAGCTATCTTGTCTTCTGCGCCGTGTCCTCCAGGGCCTAACCCTGTCTGACTGCCTACCATATTACTAATTTGGCTGCCTCCAACAGATCACGTGGTCTCTGTAATGTGGTCTGTACCCTTAGTACAAAGTTTTCACAGTTCATCTTCGTGGTAGCATTTGACAGTGTTCCACTCTTGCTGCTATTTAGACATATTGCCCTTGGTTCGTACATCCATCTAAGCATTTCCACCATTTGGGTAGATGAGAACACTGCCACAAGTATTCATGGACATTTTTTTGTGGATATATGTTTTCATTTCTCTTGGGTGGAGTATAATTTCTAGGTCACAGTGTAGCTTTTGCTTAATCATTTGAGAAACTCCCAGACTGTCTTTTGAATCATTTGCACCATTTTATTTTTTGACCTGAAGGGTTTGAGAGCTCTGAGTTCTCCACATTCTAGCCAGTACTTTGCTATCTGACTTTTTCATCCTAGGCATCCTAGTGGATGTGAAGTAGTATCTCACTGTGCCAATGGTAATCTTCTGATTCACTGACAATACCTTAGTTTTTGACTGGCATTGGTTACAAAGCTGCTGTATAACTAATTTACATATTTAGGTTGCATCTACTTTTCAGAGTATGATATAGTTAAAAGGGATTTTTAAAAGGTAAAATGTATTTGAAAAATGAAAGCAAGAAAAGTGGATAAAAGAGGGGGGAACACAACCTCTCTGCCTATAGATGAAATCAGATGCTCCCCTCTTCCTTTTGGTGGCCACGTTCCTTGGCTTGTGGTCACATCACTCTCATCACCGCCTCCCCAGTTCTGCTGCCTGCCCTTCAATGTGTGATTTTTTTTTTTGTTGTTTATATAAGAACTCTAGTGAGCCCAGATGGATGATCCACGACCATCTCATTTGTGGAATGTTAACCACATCTCTAAAGAATTCTTTCTAAATAGAATAATATTTACAGTACCAGGGATTAGAGAATAAGCATTTTGGGAGCACTATTTTCCAGCCTCTTATAATTGTCAACAACCATCCTGGTTTTAGCTCTGAAAATCTTGCACACCAGGAAAACTCTCAATCCCCAAAACCTTGAACTTGTTTGTTTTTTAAACTTCTGTGTAGGAGAAACAATAGGAGAGTGAGTAACTTGGCAATATGTTTGAACTTTCTCAGTTTTATCCCTGAAAGAACCTGTTCCAGGTGGCTCCTCAGTTCCAGGCAAAATCTCTCTTCATCTCAGGGCACCAGCTTAGGAAGAGTTGTCCTCTTCAAGCTCTTTTCTATAGCAGAGACTACAACTAAATGTTTATATGCAGGCCTTAGGCAAAATGATGCTGCAGAAATATCAGGAAGAAACTTACAAAGTAGATCGCTGTTAACTGCCAGGGTTCAACTTGAAAACAAGGTTAATTTCCCAAGAAAGACAAAGGTAAAATATTTAATAGGATAACTTTTAATAATAGTAATTAGATGCTTTGGAACTTCCCTAAAGAGAGAGCAAAAGAAATGAGCAAATCTCTGCATGCGTACCTCAGCAAATTAATTGCCTAGTTTCTCCACCTGTGGGCCCAGCCCGCCAGGACCATAAGCAGCTCTGAGAATGTATTAGAAGTCCTAGCTTCTAGGCCTCACCCTAGACTTCATGATGCATGAATCTGAAGTGTAGTTTATGCACAGTCGTCTTCTAATGCACAGAACCTTAAGTACAAATTATGGTGCCTCTCACAGATTCGCCAGCTGTGGTGCCCCAGCCTTTGTGTAATCCTCTCCCTTTGGTTTGGGCAGACCTGAGGTTTGCCTCTGACCAATAGAACAGAACAGAGGCACAGATGAGCTGTCGCTCCCATGGTTGCACTACATCCTCTGGACTCTGCTTTGGCAGAAGGGAGAGAGTGGCTCTTGGGGAGAAGCTCTGTGATAGCAGTACACGGCCAGGAACCTAGCCCAGCACCTCTAGAGTGGCACTCGGGAAAGGCTATACTGGTTATCACAACTTATTTTTATTACAATCCATTTCACACATGTTTAATTGCTAAGAATAGTGTTTTTCATTGAAATGACACCTATTATTGCAGAGTAACTTCTCCAGTCACTTATTCTTTACAAAATCGACAAAATCCTAAACTTATAGGACTACATAAAATACATGATCTGGTAGTGAAATGGGAGGCCACAAGGAAGCACACCAAAGATCATGGTGCCAAGTCAAGCTGCAACCTAAGTCAGCACTTTGGGCTTTGCTGCCAAGACACAGAGTTCCATTCAGAATCAGGCCTTTGTTATATGGTGGTTTCCCCGGTGCCTGTTTCCTATTCCAAAAGTCTCAGGGGTTAGGAGCTATGATTCTAAAGGATGTCTTAGTCTCCAGGGCTACTAGTATTTGTACACATCTACTGAAGTATTTGGTGGATACATGAATATATCAAAGAGGAAACGGCATCAAAGCCAAGCAAAAGGATAACAAAATAAACTGATACATTTATTAAGTGAAAATTTCATACCATATTTCGTGGACACCCAGAAGAATTTAGAGATCTGATCAATAAAGCCAATCAGGGTCTATAGCATGAAAGGGGAAGTTGCTGCCACTGAGTACATGTGACAATTACTGAGTGAATCATACAGAGGATCTCACCTCGTTCATACCCTGTGTGCTGTTGCTTTCCTTTGGCAGCTTTGGAGGGCCCTTCACAAAAGGCTGTCATAGCAGATGAGTAGGTATGTGCTGTCCTGTGTGATCTGAAGCTGACTTTAGAATATGTGGAAAAGCAGCACCCCTGGGTGATGGCTCTCAGTCCAGGTATTCAATAGTGCTTGTGTGCTAAAGCACACACAGAGATCTGCTGTGCAGTTGTGCTCAGACCCAAAAGTTATATTTGTTACTGCAATTGAGCACCAAGCTGAGTGGATCAAGGACACTGCATCCTACTAACCTGAAGACTGGACAAAGTACTCAGGGGCTACTGTAGCCAAGTCAAGCGACTGGATTATGCTCATCCCTTTTTAAATTCATCTTCCTGGGACTTACTAATGGTAGTGTCAAATTCTCCTTGCTAGGAGTTACTCATGCTGTGGAAAGCAGCAACAATACAAAAAGGTTTCATGCTTCCTTCAGAGCTGATCTGCCAGCATACCACTGGGAGTGACTTGGAAGGAAGGCTGGGCAGGCCAAAGACCGCCTGGGAATGGTGTCCTTGACCCCAGTTCTCTCCTCCAGGACTCATGACAGTCCTTTGCAGACTGCCATGCAAGGGAGGAATGATAAGGAGTATTGTGATGTCAACATACTCCTCTAGAGTCTGCAAGATGACAGTAGGTGTGGAGGCGATGGTGTTGTAGCTGCCCTGGACTTCTTTAAGGGGTGTTGTGGGTTTTCTAATTCTCTTGAAGTACCCTGCCGGCATTTCTGTGTGGAGTCTTAAGGGCCTGAGGGCAGAGCTGGCCTAGAGAATGATGGGGAAGGGCAGTGGGGAGGGGTGGAGCAATTTAAAGACAGCCAACAGTCACTGAATGCATGAGTGCTCCAGAATAACAAGCTTGAGGCAGCAGACACTAATCTGGCCCCTTCAGTTGGCTTCATTTGCTCTTAGCCTTCACAGAGTGAGAATTGTCTTGTCCTGAGGTGTGATTTGGGTACAGGGAACGAATATTTCTCAAGCAACATGGCCTGTCAGTGTATGCCAACTACTTCATCTGGTGTCAGCCACAGAACTGCCATCTGCTCCAGGGCTGGAAGAAAACCTAACTGTTGGCCTTAATGACGGGTAGAAAAACGCCATGCCATATGGTTAACTTACGGATTCTTTCAAGGGGATTTTCACTTTACACAATTTTTTTTTCTTAATACCACATAAAATGGGATTCTGAATGAGACTATCAAATGGAATATTAACTGCTGGCCCAGAAGCAGCTATTGTATTTCTGGGTATATTCAAATGGCTCAGAGGAAACCTGGATAAAGGTAGGGTCCTCTGAGCATATTCTCCTGAAAAGACGTGTGTTAGAATGGAAGTCAATTCTATTACCACTCAGAATCACCCAGGAGAAATAATCCTCTTAGGTAATCAAACTGAAATGGCTATGGCACAAGGTACTGCCTGGATCATCACCAAAACACCAGTGTCTCATTATGTAACTGTCAATGTAGATGTCAAAACACCTTCTCTCTCAGGAAGCAAGGGCAATTTCCTTTCATTTGTCTCCCTGATTGCTTTCCACAGGAGGATGCCATATGCATTCAGCATCCTGACAGGATTCTGCTTTGTTCCATCATATATGCATTACAGGGGTCTAAACTGAACTTCAAAACACAGTCATCAAATAGGTTCATGTACAAGAGAAGATTTAGTATCAATGAAGAGAAAAAGTGCTGGCAATTGCAGTGCAGTCCAGTGAAGAGGAAACACCAGGACTGTAGAGAAGATTTTTATTTATGTTCTAATTTCTTACCTTTCACATCCTTTCCTATGTTTTCTGCTTTGTTGGCACTATTCAACAGAGAGTAAATGAAAAAAATCCAGCATGCCCCTTTGCTACCAGTTAATTATAATATTGATCTTAGTGACTCACCTAGGTGTGGATCACTGGCTATAAATTTTGGTTATAGAGCTTTCTGACTGATTAACATGTTTAAGCCACTAGAAGTTCTTGAGGCACAACAGCAGCAACAACAAAAATCTCCATTTACAATGCACTGTCTTGTGGTGCTACGGTTGCCTGTACTTGTTGGACAACAGTGACGCCATGCAGAGGAATCTCCTGGCTCACTCAGCAACAGGGTGCTGTCTCTTTCTCTGAGCAGAAAAAGAGCCGTCTCGGAGGAGAGGATCTGGGCCCTGGCAATCCCACAGGTACACAAGACACCACCAGCTGTGCTCCAGGGAGATCAAGAAAACACTCTCCCAACTGGAGAACCAATCAGTGGAGAATGCTGGGAAGTGAGTAGAAAAACTCTGTGATAGCTGGGCACAATTGGCACATACTTATAATCCCAGGGCTCTGGGGCAGGAGGACTGAAGTTTAAACATGGCCAGGGCAACTTAATGACTTAGCAAGACCTTGTCTCAAAAAAAAAAAAAAAAAAAAAAATCCTTGGTAGAAGTAGTTATTTCATCACCATCATTGGCGTCGGTGTCGTCATCATTGTTATTATTATTATATTTACTACAGGGTCTCACACAAATTGGACTCAGTGATCCTCCTGTTTTCAGCCTCTCAAAAGCTGGGATTATAGGTGTGTGCCACCAGTGACAGTCTCAATCACTGTCTCAGTATGCCCTCGGAGTGGGGCTAGCACGTTGTGGTGCTGGGAATCGAGCCCTGACCCCTGCACTCTGCCTAAGCAGGCGCTTGAGTGCATTAGTCTGCTGAGCTATCTGGCTGACACTTCATTAACTACCATTATTGATAACTAATAATAGGAATAGGGCTAGGAGATAGCTTAGTGGTTTAAGTGCCTGCCTGGCAAGTGCAAAGTCCTGAGTTCAATCCCCAGAACCAAAACAACAACAACAACAACAATAATAATAATAATAATAATAATAATAATAATAATTAGAATACCCAACATTTATTGCAGTGCCTTTCAAGCTTTTGACTGCAATTCACAGTGAAAAATACACTTTGTGTTGGAAATTGGAATGTACAAATATAAATATGAATACATGTAAAACGTATTAAAGCTTGATGAGTAAATTTTTGATTTTTCTGCCCTGCTCTGTTTGTACAGCTTTGACTCATCACCTTCATTACCTAATGAGCTATATGGCCTGCAGCCTTGAAAGCACTGATTTATATCACAGAGTAGCAGTGACCAAGGAGTGGGTGCTGGGGTTAGAAATGAGCTGAATTCAGTATGCCCATGATTGAGTCCTCGTCTGCATAAAAACAGACCTCCCTGAAGTGTGTCTCAGTTCTCCCATCTATGAAGTAGAATGAATGGGTTGGGGAGATAGCTGGGCAGCATAAGCATCTGCTTGGCAAATGCAAGGTCCCTAGTTTGATCTCTGGTACTACATGCCACGCTAGTCCCAGAACCAGGTGTGGTGGTGCATACGTGTAATCCCAGCACTGTGGATAGGAGGATCACTATGAGTCTGAGCTGCATAGCAAGATCCTGTATCAAAAGAATGAAAAATAAAATAAAAAATAAACTAGAATTAATACTATCTCAGGGAGGTTTGTGAAGATGAAATAGTTATCCTTTAGTATCTGTAGGCAATCAGTTCTAGGACCACATCTGTGAGTGCTCAAGTCCCTTGCATAAAATCATAGAGTATTTTATGTTATCTGTATACCTCCCTTATACTTTACTTTTTAAAAAAGAGAAAGTGATAGAAAACAGAAACCATTCAGAATTTCAAAAACAAGAATGATAGGAATTCAACAAAGTTTGTTATATTGCATATTGTTGTCTTCAAAGTAGTTGTTCATATTATCAGATATAAGCACTCAAAATTGGTCAAAAAATTAAGCATTAACTGTTTCGATAGACTAACAGAAATTAGTAGTGCAATTATATTAGCTGTCTTGTGTCTTCCTTTTCCACTGTCTTTCTCTCCTCCCTCCTCTCATCCCAGATGCTCTTTCCTATTAAGCAGCTTCTTTCCCTTTCACAATTTCTATTGTACCTGTTGGATCTTATTTACTCTTTCAGGTTCTTACACTAGGGAGACAATATGTCATTTGCACATACAGGTCTGATGTACTTTATTTATGAGTACAGTCTCTAGTTCTATCAATTTACCTATAAAATCCTTAAGTTTGTCTTCCTTTATAGTTGAGGAATACTCTATTTTATAAAAACATCACATCCTTTTTTTATCTGTTTCTCAGTTGATGGGCATTTGTTTTGTTTCCAAGATTTAGCTATCACGAATTGTGCTGCTATAAACGTGATGTGATGGCTCCAGTTCTTCTAGAAAAATACCCAGAAAAAGAATAGCTGGGTCAAACAGGACCTCTAATCCTAGTTGTTTGAGGAATCTCCACACTGATTTCTACAGTGGTTGTACAAGTCTCCTCCCCAAACAGTAGTAGAGAAAGATTTCTTTTTCCTCACAGCCCCTCCAACATTTGTTATTGGTTGACTTCTTTATGTATGTGGTACAGGGTCTTGCTATACAGCTCAGACTCATAGTGAAACTCCTGCTTTCAGCCTCCCTTGTGCTGGGATTATAGGTGTGCACCACCACATCCAGTTTCTGTTGCCAGCTCATCATGCCTGGGGATGAACCCTGTGCTACACGTGGTCCTGGGATCAGATCCCAGTCCCTGCACTTGCCTAAGCAGGCACTTAGTCTGCTGAGCTATCTCGCTGGCCTTGGTTGACTTCTTGATGACAGTCATTCTTTTTGAGATAAGATAGAATCTGATTATTGTTTAAATTTGTGTTTCTCGCCAGTGATGATAAGCCCAGTACCTATGTTATAGAGTAATAGTATCACAAAGCTTTTCTGCTGGAGGGTTGAGAATGTAAGTTAACAGACCGACAATTGGAGAAAAAGAAGGGCTATAAGGATAGCCAATATTTTGGACCTAGCCCTTCAAGGTCAATAAAGACCCAGGATATAAGAGAACCTGTGCTGTAATTATCCTATAACTCAGAGGTGTCCCAAATTTCCTGGTCAAGGAGATTATGGGACATCAGAGGAAAGGGATGAATGAACTGCAGTGTGTCTAAGGAGAGTCACCCAGAGAAAAACATTCTCTCAGGCTTTCACAGAAAGCAAAATGGCCAAGCAATGGCTGTGACTCGTCACGAAGACTGACACTAACAACAGTTCTACAAAGTACTGTCTATGGTCTCAGATTTAATCCTGAGGGGATTTGACCCTGAAAGATACAAAAAAAAAAAAGAATGTTTAGTTATACAGGTCTTGCTTCGACTTGCCCTTGACCACCCTTAATTACAATGCATGGAATGCAGAGCTAGATTGGTGAGATGAGCTTTAGGAGTCTTAGATTCAATAGCCTCCAACATCACAAGCTTCACTGGTGGCACACTGCAATTGCAAAACCTTTGACTGTGTATGTATCTGCTTCCTCTTAGTCCAAAGAG
>PVJA010042656.1:0-17199 GCA_004027025.1 Myocastor coypus | reverse complement strand
TTTTTTTTAATTATTTATTTATTTATTTATTGTTTCAGAATCTTTGTTTGTTTATTCACTCATTTTCATGGCCGGCTCAGCCCGCCCCAAGGGCAGGGCTGGCGCAGCATGTGGTGCCGGGGATCGAACCGCGGTCCCTGAAGCCGCCCAAGCTTCCCCAAGCAGGCGCTTTAGACCACTGAGCCATCCCGCCGGGCCCACCTCTATTGTGATGCTTATACCTTGCGTCCTGACTTTTGCCGAAATGTCAGCCTCGAGACATGCGGACAGACGTCAGTTCTACACTGTGCAGCTCCACCTTAGGTGAAATCACTCCCAGCCTCTGACTTCGGTGCACCCTGCAGGCTCCCCTGTGACGTCAGGGTCCTCGGCTCATTAGACGAGCATCCAGACTCTTCTGCCACGCCCTTGGGGTCCTATGCGAGGCGCACAAGTGTGAGAAACCGCTGCAGCTCCAGCAGGGCCTCTTCCTAAACCTGGGTGGGGGGGGGGAAGTCCCCTTCTCGCGTCCACAGGGACCAGGTGGAGAAAAGGGCCGCAGGGAGGAAGCCAGATGGACATGTCCGGGGCAACAGTGAGTCCACCCTCAAACAGTGGACACAGCAGGAGCAGGCAGGGGCTGCAGGCGCCGGGTGGCAGGAAGCTGGGGTCTGGAGGGAGAAGCCGAGCTGGCGAGACGCAGCTCCCTGGACCCGCGTGCACGGGAGGCGGCACCGCACCTGCTGTGCACCACTCGGCGTACGGTGGCTTGAAGACCTGCTCGGGGCTGGCAAAGACCCAGGGGCTGTGTGACTTCCGTCCCTGGGGAGGCGGACACCTGTACCAGGCTCCCCCCTGTCAGGTTCTCTGTGGGTAGAGACCCCAATTCCCGAGTGGCTGCCCCTCACTTCTCAGTCGTGCCGTAAGGTGGGCCACTTTGTCCTCAGAGTTCCCCACAGACTCAGGGTTCCCTGTTCCAGCCTCCCAATGCTGCTTCTCTGCCCTCTGCACTCTGCTGCCAACGCACTCATGTATTTTGAGCACAAGGCTCCCCGTGAACAGGTGGAGGACCCATGATGTTTCTTCTGGCGCCCTGCCCGCCAGGACCACCTGCTTGCCACATACGTGTTGATTTTGTCAAGTGAAAAAAGAAATTGCTGCCATTTCTTCAGCGCATAGAGGCGTAGCCTTGCCTGCACCGCTCTGCCTGAGTCCTCTCACTGATGTCCTAAACAACCCTGGGGGCATCCTCAGGCTGGATGCTGAGGGTCTCTTAACTCGACATCAGAAGGAGAGGAAATAAAAGAATGACTTGTGCCATTCTGAAAAAAACCCCTAGGAGATACATTAAAAATTGGATCAACAGAATATATCAGCGACGAGGTAAGAGCATATCTGAAATGCCTGACGAACATGGTTTGCAGGAAGGAAGTACAGGTAGATGGGTTGAAAACTCCACAGCACGCTTGTGAAAGCCGCAAATCTTTTAATTGCTAATGAACTGAGTGCTTGGTAGTGACTCGCCCCCTAACCGTGGAGGAAAGTGAAGTCAGGACTAAAATGTCGTGGGAACTTCTGTGCTTGCCCGTCCCGGGGGGAGGGCGCTTTTTCTTTCTGCTTAGGTCAACGCAAAACTAGAAACTATGAGCAGTGATTTCTGGGAAAACTGGAGCCTCTGTTTTGAAATGCATTCGGAGCTCACCCTCTATTAGAAAAATATGTTGCTCATTTACTATTACCTAACCACATTAATTAATTAATCATTATGGTAAATATGTTGTGATCCGGTCCACAAGTGCCATTCTTGGATGCTGATCGTGTTCCTCGAGGCAGTGATCTGAAGCAGTGGCAGGTAGGCTCTTTCCAGGCGGGCCAAATGCCCAAGTGCTGACCTCCTCCCTCAGGGGTGGGTTCTGGCCACCGCCGAGCTTCTAGAGACACAGGGAGTGGTGCAGGAGGGAGATCTATCTGCGTTATTACTTGAATGCTGAAAGCTCTATTTTTTTTTTTTTTTTATCCTTTTCAAGAGTGTGGCATCATTGCTATAAGTGGAAATGTGACAGGAGCTGCGTCCTGCCGACCCGCAGGAACCCAAAGTCCCAGGAGCTCTGCTGTCCAGCCACAGGGTCTTCCTCGATGCTCACAGGTCAGTTTTAACGTCCCACCCTCTGCAGATGGGAGTCACAGAAGCAGCCAGCAGCAGGGCGGTGGGGCGTGGGGGTCCCTGAAGTCGTTGGCTACCCCCTCTTATCTAGCACCGGGCCTCGCATTTCATGAGGGCTCCAGAAAGAAGGACTACTCCAGCTTCCAACATCTGTCACTGATTCCCTGTGTGACTTGGAACAATTCATTTAATTCTAGGGTCTTGGCCTGAAAAAGAAATGCTAGCGCCATGTCCAAGTCTCATGTTTTACTACTTTTTGACTGAATGTCCTGGGTGTTCACCAGTTTATTACAGTGAGTACAGGGAAAAGCAAGACCCCTCCCAGGGACTCTAAGTGCAGCGGTCACCTTCTTCGGGGGCCCATCCTTGCCTCCACCTCCCCCAGCAGCCTACGGCATGATCACTGCTCGTGTTTACGCAAGGGCTCCCCAAGTCCAGCCGTTGCAGCACTGACACCTTCCCGCTCCACTAAGGGATGCAGACGAACCTGATTAGGTGTTGTTCTCATGTTGGCCGTCAGCATTCAGGTTTTCATTATGTTGTATTGCATTACATTATATTATAGTGTGTACTCCTCCCGTCCGACACTGGGAGGCGGTGTTGAGGCAGTATTACGTTTATGAAAACCTTTAGCTCAAACATGGTGGAACTTGGTGCCTCAGACCTGTGGCCCACCTTCTTCATTAAAAACTAACAGCCCTGGGACCAGTGAGGTGGTTCAGTGGTCTAAAGCACCTGCTTAGGAAAACTTAGGCAACTGCAGGGACCAAGGTTCGGTCCCTGGCACTGCAGGCTGAGCCAGCTATAAAACACCACCACCAACAACAAAAAATTAACCAACCCTGGGGCCCGGCGGGATGGCTCAGTGGTCTAAAGCCCCTGCTTGGGAAAGCTTGGGTGGCTTCAGGGACCGCGGTTCGATCACCGACACCACATGCTGTGCCAGCCCTGCCCTCGGGGCAGGCTGAGCCGGCCATAAAAATAAATAAATAAACAAACAAAAAGGTTCTGAAACAAGAAAAAAAAATAAAAATAAAAATAAAAAATTCTTTAAAAAAACAAATAACCAATCCTAAACTACCATGTGTATATTCTGGTTGGGATCCATGTTTTTAAAAACCTGCTACAGCACTGAAATATTCTGTATGTTGGGGATACTTTTGATGTTTAATTTACCACTTATCCAATCAGAATAATTCATGTGCTGCTAATTACTTCTCATTTGTTAACTATTGAATTAATCTTCAGTATTTGAAAGAATGTTATAGGGGCTGCGGAGACAGCTCCGTGACACAAGTGTGTGTCTGGCAAGTGAAAGGTCATAAGTTCGAAACTGGGTCCCACAAAAAAAAAAAAAAGAAAGAAAGAAAGAATGATATAAATGATGAATGTCAGAGTCTTTTGTTCTTCTAAAACAGAATTTAGAAAGAAAGAAAGAAAATTAAAACCTAATTTTATTTCAGGTCATATCATTGGCTCCGCAGGGCTTACACTAAAACCGTTCTGACTGAACACCTTGCACCCTGCAAATATGAAAGCAGCACGAGTGAGAATGCTGCGTCCCTGCGTTGCAGGTTCCCTGTTGCTCAGAGACACCCCCTTTTCGGTACTTCCGTCCGATATGCCCTTAGCCTCCCTAAGCGCCTCCCTCCCTGATTTCCAGGCCCTCGCCCTCGCTGTCCCAATGCCACCTGTCTGAGGATGGAGGAACTTACCACAGCTCTTGTTCTCAGAGTTCCAAACCTAAGCCCTGGAAGAGGACCGACAAGGCTCCTGCAGGCGGCCCACACCGCAGACCTGAGCCCCTTGTCCTGAGGCCCACGGAGGTGAGAACCCTGCAACCATCCAGGCTTAATAGCTTCTGTTTAGTTGCTTTTGTGTGCGTCTGCTATCAATTGTCTCTTAGGCCTGGGATCCCACAGCAGCAAGTAAAGCAGGCAAGTGTTTGTAAACTCAAAGAAGTGTCCCCTGAAACTATGGCATCAGAGAGAAGGGACCCCTGAGGAGGTGTGGAGAAGTCAGCAGGCGTCCCACAGTGAGACAGATGAAGGAGAAAAGGGGCTGCTTGCTGGCATCTACCGAACGCTCAGATGGAGAGGCCGTTCGCATTAGCCATTGCGCTGGTGGCCGTGTTCTTGGAAGTGTGTGCTAAATGCTTGGCAGATCCTCACACGGCAATGAACTTAGCCGTTGCTTTAGTCGTTGCCCCATGGTTTTTGTTAAGGTAGATCAAAGCCTATCAGGAATGCCTACTAAAGGCCAGGGACTCTAGAACTCGTGAAAGACTTAGAGACTACAAATGGCCACTGCAGACAATCGCAGGTAGAGCTGAAATGAGCATTTCTATGAAAAGAAGTGGAAGAGCAACGAGAAGACCCTGTAGCACAGGGCGTCCTCTGGAGCACCGTGCAATCTGCGGAAAGAAAGGAGCGCATGCAGCTCCCGGTCCACAGAGAAAGGCATCGAGAAAAAGAGGCAAAATGAATGCAGAGTCACGCCAGTGCTGCTGGGGCCCACGCCTCAGAGCCGAGGCGGCCCCTGGAGCCGCCCGGCCTCATCTGAGCTGCCTCTGGTTGTGAAGGAAGGAAGGCCCTGCCAGGACTGGAGAAGGGAAACTGGGGCAGGAGAGCAAAAGGTGAGAGCTACTTCCAAGAGACACACATGCGTATGCACACACGTGTACATGCACACAGAACATGTGATGTAATGGCGATCGGGCTGCATGCCCTGAATTCACAGTGTCTGGCACAGGGAGCAGCACGTTAAGATGAGGCAAATACCTCACAAGACATCCTCGCCCTTCAGCCTCTCCCCACGGCCTTTCTCCCCTTTTCCTCAGAAGGTTAGGATTCACGGCCGCACCATGCCGGCCCAAAGCTGAGGACAAGGACAACCATATGCTGAGCTCTTTGGGGGACCTTCTGGTGTCCTATGGCTACCTCCCGGTGTCTGGCTGCTTAAAGAGTCAATAAAAATGGCCAGGATATTTTTCTGCTTCTTTCCAAGATGGCTCATTCCCGTTACACAAGATCATCGCAGCCACTGCCAAGTGACACAGCCACCAGAGTGCCTACAAATTAGAAGTGAGGACAGATCTGCATCTGGCAGGATGGTTTTCCTGGAATGGGGCTCGCAGGGTACCTAGACTCCCCACGCTTGCCGGCTGTTTGCTGAGGACCTTCTCTACTGGACTCTCCTTCCTGTGTTCTGCAGACTGTTCAGCAGCTGGGCCTGGGACAACTGGCCATTCATGTGCCCCGGCCAGCGGGTCAGCCGTGGCTGTGGCTTCAAGGCCACGAGCCAGGGCCCTGCCCTAAGCAAAGCTGGCCTCAAGAGCACGACTTGAACAAAACCTACTTCTCAGTTTCCAAATAGTATCCCATTTCTGAAAGCAAGACGGGTCAGAAATAGCCGGAGCGCTCTCTTCTCTTCACCTGGTCTTGTGGTCTGCCGCTGAACGGGGTAGGAGGGCAGGTGCAGACAGAGCTGCGCTGCAGTCGTGTGGGCGCAGGGTTGGTACGGCCGAGGCCCCAGACGGCAGTCCCCGGCAGGACTCACAGACACAGACGGGCATTTACATGGACAGACCCGCTTCCTGAGCAACCCTTTGCACTTGTGCCCATCTCTGCACAAGTTTATAGTTGCAGGAGTCTTAGCTTTCAGTGTAGAACATTCTTTTCTTAAAAAAAAAAAAAAAAAAAAAAATCAACCAGCCTCATTTGACCTAAGTCATACACCGTTTAGTCCAAGTGCAATATTTTTAAAACATTATTTTAAGCATTTAGAAAGGAAGGCAAGACACAAGACTTCATTGAGACCGAGTAACTTCTTTATTTTTCTATTTTGGAGTTTGTTTACTATGCACTTATATATACTTACTCTGGGCCCACCATTATTATTAGCATCCTATAAATCGCAACTTGTTTAATTGGGCAACAAGACTATGGACTAAAGTTACCTTCATGGGTAGGGAGCACACCGGGGACAAGGGTCAAGTTAGTTACACAGGGGCACATGGCCACTCTGGTCAAGTTGAGATTTCAGTGAGGATTCTCTCTGTGACATCTGTGCTCTTGACTTTACTTCCTTCCTAAGAGAAAAGTGATTTAATCTTTTAGCAAAACTGCTCACATGCCGGGCGTGGTGGCTCACGCCTGTAATCCCAGCACTCGGGAGGCTGAGGCAGGAGGATCGGTGCGAGTTCGAGACCAGCCTGGGCTACGAAAGTGAGCTCAGGACCAGCCTCAACTGCATAACGAGACCCTGTCTCAAAAAGACAAAAAAAAAAAAAAAAAAAAAAAAAAAAAAAAAACTGCTCACAGATGAGGATGTGAACTCCCAGATGTTTATCTAACTACACGATCTAATCTATGCCAAATGTGACGGCACTACGGTAAATAACTGATGTCACGTTAGGACAGTGACACCACCGTATTGTCACAACAAATTCATTTTATTTGTTTTAAAATGCAGCAGCTCTCGTCAGTCTCCCTGGGCCCTCCTGTGTACATTCCTGAACACCCGTGGCAGCAGAATTCTCTGTGGAGCCCTGGACTTTCCCACCAGCGTCTCTGTTCCGCTCTCTCGGCACTCCTGGCACCCAGGTCCCACTGCAGGCAGGCTTGGCAGGTCAGGTCCAGCAGAAGAAAACCACGCAGCGTACTCGCAAATGCTCCAAAACTTAGATGAGTAATCTGACCTTCCATTGGACATCCCCACATTGGAGCTGTGGTACTACGTCGAGATTCTCAAGGGTCTATCGGAACTCCTGCAATGCCTGTCTATGCCCGTGGTGGTGAACCACGACACATGTGCCACAGCACGTCCACATGAGGATACAGAAATGTCTAAAAACACTGAGATGAGCTTAAAAATAGTTATTTAGACTTATTTATGTAATCTTACACGCCTATCAGTTGTTACTTTATTTTAGCACTACTAAGGTCCATGCTTATATGACTATAAAACAAAACATAGCACTGCTGATCCACAATAAAAATGACAAAGCAAAAATATAAAAAAGCAGAAGTTCCCGCAAAGGAGTAGTAACAGGATAAGCTCACAACTTACATAAGTTTTATATTGTGGACGTTTTCTTTTTCTTTTTTGTCTTTTTGAGACAGGGTCTCACTACGCAGTTCAGGCTGGCCTTGTGCTGACTTTTCTATCCCGGGCTGGTCTCAAACTCACACTGATCCTTCTGCCTCAGCCTCCCAAGTGCCAGGATTACAAGTGTGCGCCAGCATGCCCAGCTATCCCAGATGCTTACAAGGAATGAAAAGGGTAAAATTACTACAGACCCAGCAGAGATGCAGAGGATCAATAATAGGTACTTTGAGAATCTTTACTCTCACAGAATTGAAGACACAGATGAAATGGGCAGATTCCTAGAAAGGTATAAGCTACCAAAAATGAATCAAGAAGACATGAGAACTCTCAATAACACAATAATGGCCAATGAAATACAAAATGTGACAGAAAGTTTACTGACAAAGAAAAGTCCAGGACCTGATAGATTCACCACTGAATTCTACAAGAAATTTACAGAAAACACAACCCCAATACTCCTCAAACTCTTTAGTGAAATTGAGAAGGAAACAATCTTTCCAAAATCATTCCTAGAGGCAAGTATTATACTGACACCAAAACTAGAGAGAGAAGCAACTAAAAAAGAGAACTACAGGCCAATCTCTCTCATGAACATAGATACAAAAATGCTCAATAAAATCCTGACCAATAGAATACAGCACATCATCAAGAAGATTATACACCATGACCAGGTAGGGTTCATCCCAGGGATGTAAGAATGGTTTAATATATATAAATCTATGAATGTAATACTTTATATCAATACAGCCAAAGCCAAAAAACACCTGATTGTCTCAATTGATGCAGGAAAGGCTTTTGACAAAATCCACCACTCATTCATGTTTAAAGTCCTACAGGGGGCCTCTACCTCAATCTGATAAAAGCCATCTATGACAATCCAATGCCTAACATAATTTTAAATGGGGAAAGCTGAAGTCTTTTACTCTCAGGTTTGGTATAACACAAGAAGTCCGCTGTCACCGCTTCTACTCAATATAGTTCTGAAATCATTAGCTACAGCCATTAGACAAGTGAGAGAAATAAAAGGAAGAAGAATAGTTTAAAAAGAAGTTAAACTATCATTATTTGCAGATGACATGATAATCTACTTGGAAGACCCAAAAAACTCCGCCAAGAAGCTACTAGAATTAGTAGCATAGCAGGATACAAAGTCAACACAAAAATGTCAATATCATTCCTCTACGCAGATAACAAACACACTGCGACAGAAATTAGAGAAACAATACCTTTTACAATAGCACTGAAAAAATGAAACACTTAGGAATTAACCTAACTAAAGAAGTAATGATCTATTCCATGAAAACTACAGTACTCTGTAAAAAGAGATTCTAGAGCATTTCAGAAAATGGAAAGATCTGCCCTGCTCCTGGACAGGAAGAATTAACATTGTGAAGATAGCCATACTCCCTAAATTGTTATACTGATTTAATGCAATTCCTATCAAAATAGCATCAACATACCTCGCAGACCTGGAGAAATCATTTCTAAAATTTATTTGGAACCAGAAAAAAACTAGAATTGCAAAGACAATCCTGGGCAACAAAGACAAGGCAAGTGGCATTAACAATTCCTGACCTAAAGTTATACTACAGAGCTACCATGATAAAATCAGCATGGTATTGGCAAAAGAATAGACCTGAGGGTCAATGGAATAGATTAGCAGATGCAGAAGCAAATACAAACACAATCAAACACCTCATTTTTGACAAAGGGGCCAAACACGTTTACTGGAAGAAAGACAGTCTCTTTAACAAATGGTGCTGGAAAAACTGTCTCTCTACATGCCAAAAACTAAACCTTGATCCAGGTCTATCACCATGCAGTAAGCTAAAGTAAAAATAGGTTAGAGATCTAAATTCTAAAAGAGGAACACTAAATCTCCTGGAAGAGAAAGAAGGAGAAAATCTTGAAAACATCAGGGCAGGCAAAGAGTTTATGGATAAAAATCAAAATGCATGTTTAACTCTTGAAAGAATCAACAAGTGGGACCTCCTCTGGCTGAGAAGTTTTTTCGCATTAAAAGAAATTACCAACAGAGTGAAAAGGCAACCCACTAATTTTTTTTTTGACAACCCACTAATTTTGAAAAAATTTTAACTGATAAGTATTCAGACAGAGATCTATCTAAAATGTATAAAGAACTAAAAAAAATTAGGGTTCTAAAATTCAAAGACCCAATCCAGACATGAACATCTGAGATGAACACGCTCTTCTCAGAGAAAGAAATTCACCAAGCCTACAAATACATGAGGAAATGCTCCACATCGCTAGCCGTTCATGAAATGCAAATTAAAACAACACTTAGATACCATCTCACCCCAGAAAGAATGTCTATTGTAAAGAAATCAACCAACAACAAATGTTGGAGAGGCTGTAGGGAAAAAGGAACCCTTCTCCACTGCTGGTGGGAATGCAAACTGGTGTAACCATTATGGAAAGTAGTGTGGAGGCTCCTTAAAAAACTAGAACTGGAAATATGGTTCAGGAGCTGGCGAGATGGCTCAGCAGTCTAAAGCCCCTGCTTAGGCAAGCTGAGGCAACTGCAGAGATTGTAGTTCGATCCCCAGCACTACATGTTGCACCAGCCTCATTCCCAGAGCAGGATGAGCTGGCCGTAAAAAAATAAAAAGAGAAATAAAAGAAATCCCATTCAATCCAGCCATTCCCCTACTGGGAAGTTTCCCAGAAGAACTGAAAAAAACATATCACAGTGATGTCTGTGCACCTATGTTCATAGCAGTACAGTTTGTAATATCCAAATCTTAGAAACAACCAAAATGCCTATCATCTGAGGAATGGTTGAAAAGATGCGGTATTTTTATAAAATGGAATATAACTCAGCTATAAAGAATGACAAACTAGAAGAATTCATACATAAGTGGATGTATGTTGAAGATATACTCATAAGTGAAACAAACCAGACCTATATGTGTAAATATCGTATAGTTTCCCTAATGTAAGATCTGAAAAGAATAAAAATGGAAAGGCATAAAACAGCTGAATGGAAACCAAGGACGTAAGCATTAAACAATGAAGGGACTGCAAGCAGAAAAGACAGGAAATGCGGCAGGAGCAAAACCATGGCCTTACGTGGTTTCACCAGGATGAATTAGATAATGGTGCTAGGAACCACCAAAAGGTTTTTCACGCTGAGGATAGCAAAGGGTAACAGTAAAATTATGCTTGGAATAAAAAAAAAAAAAAAAAAAAAAAAGAAATCCCGGCTGCCAATCTTTAGGGAGGCCATCATGTGCTTGATCTTGGGTCTTTAGGCCCGGCCCACAGCAGGGGCATCCGTCTCTCCCACAGATGCGAAGGGGCTTGTGGTCCATGCTGTCTCAGCGCAGCCCAGGCCCCATCTGACTGCCTAGGATATTTCTGTCTGATCTACCTGCCTCCAACAAGCTCCTGCACATACAGCTATTCCAAGAAGCCAGTTTCTGCAGCACCATTCTACACTATCAGAGGTAATGGAAAACGATCAGGCAGATATTTAGGTAATCAAATTCTTAAAACTAGGGTTTCTTGGGCTGGTGAGATGGCTCAGAAGTTTAAAGCGCCTGCTTAGGCAACTGCAGGGACCATGTTTTGATCCTTGGCACCACATGCTGCATCAGCCCCAGGGCAGGCTGAGCTGGCCATAAATAAATAAATAAATAAATAAATAAATAAATAAATAAATAAAAGTACAGGGGAAAACTTATTTTAAAAAAAACTAGGGTTTCTCTGATGTCAAAAGCAACTGTGTTTCCAGCCTTCGCATCTTGAGGTACCCAATACAAAGCCTTAAAAATAATGTATACTTACTAAATTTTGATTGAATATTGTATTGGTCAGGGTTTTACTTAGAGGAATAAAACAGATATAAGGAATGGATATTAACACAAAATATACAATCTATAAAGAATTATAAGATTGGCTTACAATAGTCAGTCACAGAGTCAGATAAGGAAGCATACAGAGGGCGTCTGCACACTCCATACTGAAGAATTCAATCCCTAGGTCTGAGCTTCACTGCAGCACTCCGTGTAAGTCTCTATCCATTGGCTGATGGGTCTGCGATGGAAGACTGAAGTGTCTGTAATGGACGCTGAAGAGTCTGTGATGGATGGCGAAAGATGCAAGCTGGAGGCTGAAGAGTCTGCGCTGCAAGCCAGACGATGGAGTCCAGGCTGAATGAGAAGACTGAAGCCTCTCCAGTGAAGTGAAGTCTTGACTCCTTCCTCAGCCCTTTAAAAAGTCTCTTTGTGCTCAGTCATTCTGACATGGGCCCATTGTGCCCTAGGGTGGAACCAATCATACACCAGGATGGGCCCTTGATCCCGCTCTAGGGAGAAGACAATCATCTTAGGCAGGCCCTGGTCACGCTCCAGGGTTGAACCAACTATACACAGGGCAGGGCTCCCACCAACAGGGAACTGAACTTGGCCTCTGAGTTATCCAGCCAAGTTGACACAGTGTATCAACCACTACAAATACATTCATGAGTAAATCATTGATTGCTTACCTAATGTCAGCATAATGTAACTATTCAATATTTTGGGAAGAGGCAGACTAGCTTTATGCTATTTCTTTTCCCAGAATGAATACAATCATTTATTATTATTATTATTATTATTATTATTATTATTATTATTGTTGTTGTTCATCTGGTACAAGGTCTCATCATGCAGCTCAGTCTGACAGTGACCCTGTTTTCAGCTTCCCCAGCTCTGGGACTATAGGCATGCACCACCAGGCCTGGTGTCACTGGCTGGCTCAGCTCGCCTGGAGGGGGCAGCGTGGCACGTGGTACCCAGGCGGCTCGAACTCTGGTCCCTGCATTTGCTTAAGAAGGCACTTAGTCCACTGAGCTATCTCTCTGCCCTTGCAATCATTTTTGAAAAAGGAAACAATATGTCTAAAAATAATGGACCGAGAGCTATTTGAGGTGAACACTGACTACGACCCCTGATCATCCTACAGTTGCCACCTTCTGATCCCCAGCCAGGATGTCTGTCCCCCTTGGAATGTGGGCACAGCCAGCAACGCTGAGCACTGACTATGCAGGGAAGGAGACATCCGTTCTTGGCCAAGAGGAGAGGTGGGGGACAAAACCCATAAATCAACTTCTCCCAGGTGGTGTGAGGAGACTATAAATCCAAGGCCAAAGAAACAAAGAGGGGGCAGGCTGGCGACTGAGGACGGCCGCACCTCTCATCAGAATTCAGGAGCCCCTACTGTTCCTTCAGTGGTTCCTTCTGCTCAGGGTCATAGCAGCTGGTAACCCAACTGCCTATTAAGAGTCTTACTTCGTACCACTGTATTTATTTATTTATTTATTTATTTATTTATTTATTTTATCAGGTATCGAACTCAGGACCTTGAATTTGCCAGGCAGGCACTTAAGCCACTAAGCCAGTGGTTCTCAACCTGTGGGTCATGACCCCGGTGGGAGTTGAACGACCAAAACACAAGGGTCGCCTAAAGCCATCGGAAAATACATAATGCATATCAGGTATTTACATTCCGAATCTTAACTGTAGCAAAATTAGAGTTTTGAAGTAGCCACCAAAATTATTTTTTGGTTTGGGGTCGCTGCAACATGAGGAATTGTATTGCGGGGTCACGGCATTAGAAAGGTTGAAAACCACTGTGACTAAGCTATCTGCCAGAAGTGGCTTTGAAGCCACAGCAGACTGTTTCAGGGGACACTGTCACTTGCTCTTGAAGCCTCTCCAAAGGTGCAGATGTGATGAGCACAAACATGGCCAATTTAATCTGCACTACCAACGTACTGCTGGTAGTTGATTAGTTCATTCAAAGTATGTTCTTTAGGAATTTAAAATCAACTCTGTAGTTCTTAAATCTTCAAAATTTACATTTTTGAATTCCGATTGTAATCTGGAGAAGTTCAGCAGCCAGTGCTTACTAGGACAGGGGACAGTAAGCCTTCCGTGGAACCCCAGGGAGTTCTTGAGGCTCAGTGCCCACCTCTCTAACAGGGTTTTCACATGTTAATGAGGGTCGACGTTTAGTCTCTGCCTCTCCTCGCTTAGAGGAGAGGACAGCCTCTCCTGGCTGCCCACAGGCGCTCCTGAGCCCCGTCTCTGCTGTCCTACCCATCTCACTTCTACACTTCCGGCTTGGGCAGATTAATAAACTGTCCCAAGACCACGCGGACTATGCGTATGGGATGCTGAGGAAAGCTGGCTCCGGTCTGCAGACGCTGCATTCAACCCAAGAACAACCCACCTGGGATGAGGCCGCTGGAACAGCGTGCCGTGGGGAGCTCCTGCTTACCCAAGGGCAGTGCTCCCCACTCATTATCAGAAATTCATTGGAATTCACAACTGAAGTTTGAAAGAAGGAAAAACAAACAGGCGCTATCAGGCTTCTGTTATCTAAACACTGCTGAGGATAAGCGTTACCAGGTTAAAGAGTATAAATCTTAGGATTTATACTCTTTGTTGTTTTTTCCACCATCACATGACAAAAGTTCCCAAGCCGTAGAGTGTGTCAGTGTGGTGGCTTGTGTCTAGTTGTTTGCCCAAAGCCTCGGGCAGCCATGGGACAGCTGCTGGAGACTGAGGTTGATTCTGACCCAGTGCTGGGCTTAGCGCTGTGAGTGCCCTGGAGCAGAAGCTCTGTAGGGAGGCGAGGGGCCAGCTGCCTGAGCCGCTGCTGCCTGAGCCTTTCTGCTCTCTGGATTTTTGCAGCTGTCCTGAGCGAATGTTCTGTGTCACGAGCCAGCCGAGCATGGACTGAAGCCTCCGCAGACTGGGAGTTAAACAAGCCTTTCCTTCCTTAACTTCGGGTGTCAGGGATTGGTCCCAGCAAGGAGAGAAGAGCAAGTCACACGGGAGAGGCTGTCAAGCTAGGCGTCTGCCCCGGATGCGGCCCTACGAAGCCTAAGGAAACAGACTTGAGGCTTCAGCCGGGGATGCCTAGCTTTAAAGCAAGCAAGGTGCAACGGCCGCAGCCCTCCAACTAGTTCTTAATGTGTTCGGTGCAGGCTCTGCAAGGTCCCACTACACTGACTGGACTCGGAGTGATTCTCCTGCTTTTAGCCTCCCAGGTGCTGGTGTTACAGGCATGCGCCACCAAGCCCAGTCTCAATCACTACCTCAGTGCGGCCCGGGGCTGGGTCTCGAGCAGCACCTCAGGGATCCTGCACCCCACCCCTGCATCTGCCTGGGCAGGTGCCTTAATCTGCCAAGCTATCTGGCCAGCACAGCTCCAAGCACTTTGAAAACTGCAACTTCACATTGCTTTTCACCTGTTTCTTGGAGCCACCTGGATTTTCAAAACAAACAAGGAAGGCATTTCATAAATTGTCTAGTTAGAAGCCTGATATCTGCCGGGCAGAGCTCACGTGCTGCTGCCGGAACGAGGCCAGGAACAAAATCAGATGTTGAGGTCTCAGCCCTACATTGGTCTGGATTCAACTTTGACACTGTAAAATACCACAGAGGAAATTCTATGAATGAGCATATTTCTGTAATTCAGGAAAACGTAATTCCTCTCAAAAGCCTTGCAAATCCCGCTTTCATCTCCAAGGATCCTGCTCTGGATTTGGGGTGATTAAGAAGGGTCTGAGTGCAGAGTCCCAATCCCCCGTGCCGATGACAGCAGCTACAGCAGCCTCAGGAGCCCCTGAAACGACCCCCTGACACGGACCCCCGGCCTCAGCGCCAGCCTCTCTGGAACCAGGCCCGGAGTGCTCAGCGGGACTGCCCTGGCCTGGTGGGCTCTTCTCCAGAACTCCTGCCAAGAGCATCTGGAGGGGGGCTTCTTCACCAGGAGACTTCAACAGGACCTGAATTTTTCTGTTCTCCCAAAAATATACAATATACCTGGAGTAAGGGAAATATGGTGGGTGCTAGGAATGTCTGAGAGTTACAGTTTTCCCTAAAATGACCAAGATTCTCTCAGCAGTCTTTCTCCCTTGATGGATGTTAAGAGAATGAATGTAGATCACTAGAGAAACTAGGGTGTGCTTACTATTGTTCCCCTTCCACCTAACCTTTAAACTGTTAAGTTTATGCTGTGCCATCTAAACAGAAAGACTTAGCCTTTTAGTCTTCTCAAAACTGCATGGTATTTCTCTTGGATAAGGAATTTTTTTTTTTTTTTTAAAGACCAGCTCAGCCTCCCCTGAGGGTGAGCTCCCCTGAGGGTGAGGCTGGTGCAGCATGTGATGCCGGGGATTGAACCTTGGTCCCTGCAGCTGCCTAAGCTTGCCTAAGCAGGCACTTTAGACTGCTGAGCCATCTTGCTGGCCCTGGATAAGGAATGTTTAATCTGTTCTCGAGCAGGTTTGAAAGAGAGATGCTTGTGTGATCTGGAAAATTATCAACAAAGGTCTCAGCATATATCAGTAACTCTGGGTACATCACAGTTACTTTTTCTCCAAAGTATCAAAAAAAAAAAAAAAAAAAGTCATCTGAAAGTAAACTATTAAATGTTTACTAAGAAATCAGTTGTTGAGAAATTATTTCCTTTTAATATTTTAAAAAGCTGGTAAGTTTGTTAAGCATTCCATAAGAGGAAATGCCACATAATTTCTAAGGAAGGCCATTATTTTTTTAAACTTTTCCACTGTAGAGTGACAAATTAGAGCTATAAACATTGATAGCACATAAAAGAATATTGTAGTTTTTAGCCCAATGTGGAAGGACCGGACTGGGCCTGGCACCCTCTGCCACCTTAAATGTTTAACAACTTTGGGGAGGACACTTAGATCCACTGGAGTGGCAAAATGTATCCAAGCAGGTATCCCAAGGAAGAATATCACAGGACAATGATATTTTAATGCATGAGGGCTTTTGTTTGTTTGTTTGTTTGTTTGTAAGCAGCAATCAAATGCCAGACCTTGGGCTTGCCAGGCAGGCGCGTGTGCCGCTGAGCTCCATCCCCAGCCAGGCAGTGACATTTGAAGGGCCCTTTCTGTACCACTGTGGTCCTTGTGCTGCTGTTGTGCAAACCCTGCAGAGGTGCAGGTGTATTTAAATTAAAGAGTTCTCTGAGCTCTGCATCCGGAAGGAAGGGGCAAGTGAAAGGCATGCCATTTGGGCTACGGAAACCTACTGTAAAGATGGGAGACAGACCCACATGTGCATGTAACAGAGCACAAAATCTCATTCGTGTTGCCTTAGGCTCAACACGGCAACTGCGGTGCAACACAGGTTTTGACGTATTGTCGGAGAACATCTTAAAAGATGAAATCTTCCTCCGTTTTGGGTTAAGTGTCTATGGAAGACCAGAATTATTTTGCGTATATTTAAATCAAAACAACTGGCCAGGGGTGGCGGTGCACGCCCTTTATCCCAGCTCTTGGGAGCCAGAGGCAGTTGAATCAGTGCACGTTCGAGACCAGCCTGGGCTACAAAAGTGAGGCCAGCCTGAACTGCATAGCGAGACCCTGTCTCAAAAAGACAAAAACAAAGAAAACTGAATTGAAGCAATATAAGAATACAGCTAACAGCCGGGCGTGGTGGCGCACGCCTGTAATCCCAGCACTCGGGAGGTTGAGGCAGGAGGATTGATGTGAGTTCGAGACCAGCCTGGGCTACAAAAGTGAGCTCAAGGCCAGCTTGAACTGCATAGCGAGACCCTGTCTCAAAAAGACAAAAAAAAAAGAATACAGCTAACTTTAATAGAGCCAGAGGTGAAGGAGGTTTGCAAAAGTAGAAAACAGTGCTGCTTTTTAGCCTTTGTTTTTTTCTGTGGAAAATATGTATAAAACCATTACTAAAGTTGACATATATTTGGGGTTTTGTTATAACTTTAAATGAATGAAATATTTTAATTATTGAATTAAATATTTTAAATGTTGTCATTCAACTTTTTTTTTTTTTGGTCTTTTTGAGACAGGGTCTCACCATGCAGTTCATTTTTTTTTTTTTTTTTTTTTTTTTTTTTTTTTTTTTTTTTTTTTTTTTTTTTTTTTTTTTTTTTTTTTTTTT
>PVJA010042655.1:0-17215 GCA_004027025.1 Myocastor coypus | reverse complement strand
AGCAGGAGACATTGCAGGGCTTTTCCATCTGACACTGTGACTATAAGGTTTTTTTTTTTTTTTTTTTTTTTTGAGCTTATCATTTCTTTATTATCTAAAGAGAACACAAAAAAAGTGAAAATGAAGCATTAGAAACATACAGAGCTCCACCAAGTTATCCTTTTAAAAAACAGACAAAACAGAATAAATCTATGAGAATTTTTTTCCAAGTGTCAATTTTTTGTTTAAATTTTACAAATGGTTATATTACATATTTTCATCATCAGATCAGTTTAGATTAATACATATAGGTATATAAGATTGATCAAACAATTAAACATTAACCCTTCTAGATCAACATTACTTTTTTTTTCTTTTCCCCTTTCTTTTCTTTGAAAGTTGACATATTGCATATTGTCCTCACAATCGTTCTGTTTTTTTTTTTTTAATTTTTTATTTTATTTTATTTTATTTCTTGTTTCAGAACATTTGTTTATTTATTTATTTTTATGGCTCGCTCAGCCTGCCCTGAGGGCAGGGCTGGCGCAGCATGTGGTGCCGGGGATTGAACCGTGGTCCCTGCAGCCGCCCAAGCTTTCCTAAGCAGGCGCTTTAGACCACTGAGCCATCCTGCTGGGCCCCTGTGACTATAAGTTTTATGTTCTAAAGACAAGGCCTGGCTCTCTCTATAGACCCAATGCTGTTTGGCAAGGTACAGCCATTGTTTTGAGACCTTTTTTCACAGCAGACTTCTATCTGTCTATCTGTAGATGGCTGACTTTTTGCAAGCATTGCTAATTTTCCTTAATGCACCTTACAAGGCAGAAACCGGACATTTCTTTCTCGTTACTGCAAATGGGATTCTTGTGGAGTCAAAATTTCTCCATTAAAGTAAGAGGAGGGTCAAAAAGTCCATGATCACTAGCTACTCCAATGCACAAGGCTGCTTAAGCAGTTTCCCGAGCTGGTTAGTACTGGCCTAGAATGTTCAGTGCTTGGACCAGAAGCTAGCAACATGAGCGACGCACTGTGGAGTGGCTGAGGGTGAAATGAGGGGTCACCGGGTTCTGTGCTTTCCCATGACCATTCCCTCAGTGCCAGTTTGTGAGAGAGGCATTCAGAAACCATTACGTTGCTGTCTGTCCTGGAAACGCCCAGGTCTACACATCCCACGCACCTGTAGTGTGCTTCCTACCTGCCACCTCACCCGCTCCCCTTGGTTAGCTGGCCGGGAGCCTTGCATGTGGGGCAGTGTGAGTCGTTCATCGCATACAGTGAGTGGTGCAGGTATATCTGTTGTGGACTTGGGTCTTCTCGCTCACGGCATCTGTCATTGCTCTCTGGAGCCACTCTGTTGATCTTCAAAACGGCGACCTTCAGTTCAGCTATTTGAGATGCCAGATGTTTTCATTCCTGTGCTATGGACTGGATCCAGCTGTATGACATCTCTGCCATCCTCAGTAGCTGCTTTTTAAAATGTTGGTATTGGGGCCCGGCAGGATGGCTCAATGGTCTAATGTGCCTGCTTAGGAAAGCTTAGGCGGCTGCAGGGACCGCGGTTCTACCGCCGGCACCACATGCTGCGCCAGCCCTGCCCTCAGGGCAGGCTGAGCGGGCCATAAAAATAAACAAACAAAAGTTCTGAAACAAGAAAAAAAAAATAAAATAAAAAAATTCTGTAAAGAAAAAATAAAATAAAATAAAATGTTGGTATTGCTCTGCTTGGAGCTCTCTGAGGATGCAGCTTATCCGCCCTTGAGACCCGGCTGTGTCCCTCGGTGCCTCCTTGTAGCCTGCCTCTCACCGCTGTGCATGCCAGCCCTCCCTGAGAGCTGCCTCCAAGGCTCCTTTGTAGTTGGGGGACTTTTTTAAATAGTTGCTATTTTTTCCTAATACATGGTGCAAGGGAGAAAACTCGGAATTTCTTTATCTTTACTGCAAGCCGGATTCCACAAGGAGTCAAAATTTGTCCATTAAAGTAAGAGAAAAGGACCCCGGCGGGGTGGCTCAGCGGTCTAAAGCCCCTGCTTGGGAAAGCTTGGGCGGCTTCAGGGACCGCAGTTCGATCCCTGGCACCACGTGCTGCGCCGACCCTGCTCTCGGGGCGGGCTGAGCCAGCCATAAAAATGGGTGAATAAACAAAGGTTCTGAAACAAGAAAAAAATAAATAAATAAAATTAAAAAAAAAAAAGTAAGAGAAGAGTCCAAAAGCCCATGATCCCTAGCGACTCCCTGGCACAAGGCTACTTGAGCAGTTTCCTGAGCTGGTGAGTAGTGGCCTAAATGTTCAGTGCTTGGACCAGAACCTGGGAACATGAGCGCTGCATGGTGGAGTGGCTGAGGGGTGAAGTGAGGGGAACCCAGGCTTCAGCACATTGCGAGGATCATGGGCTCAGGACCACTTTGTGAGAGTGGCTTTCAGAAACTTTTACTTTGCTCTCTGTCCTGGAAAAGTCCTGGTCTACACATCCCATACACCTGCAACATGCATTCTGCTGCTGCCCCACCCGCTCCCGTGGGTTGAGCTGACCTTGAGCCTAGCATGTGGGCAAGGCGAGTCGTTGGTCACATACAGTGGAGCAGGTGTATCTGCTGTGGACGCGAGCCTTCTCACTCACCATCTGCAGACTCAGCAAGCCTCACTGCGGTCAGAGAACACAGATCTGCACAGAGAGCGCCAGAAGCTTCAGCTGAAGCTCACACTGAGTGCCGAGGTCCACCAACAAACAGTGCTGAGCTGCCAGCAGAGACTGAGCCTGGCGGCAAAGGCCTGGGTGGAACAGGAGAAGAAATTGCCCGTCCTGGAGGAGGTGCGCCACGTCACTGAAGAGCTGGAGACCTACAGAAAGCGAGCCCGAGACATGGAGGAGGAGTGGGAGAAGACTGTATGCTTCTACCAGAGGCAGGTGACCTCCATGCAGAGAGAGGCCCCTGTGAGAACTGGGCCAAAGCTACCACTGCTGAAAGACACCTCCAGGACTTAAGAAGAGAAAACACTCGCACCAGACAGATCTTCCGTGCAGCAGAGCTCAAAGCTGCACTGGTAGACAGAGATCAGGCCGCTGTCAGTG
Source organism: Myocastor coypus (assembly GCA_004027025.1). Classification (NCBI taxonomy): domain Eukaryota; kingdom Metazoa; phylum Chordata; class Mammalia; order Rodentia; family Myocastoridae; genus Myocastor; species Myocastor coypus. Next base: position 14,165 of record PVJA010042655.1, on the reverse strand, counting down.
TCCCACAAAGCACCTCTGGCCCAGAGCGTGCCCCTGGAGGTCTGGCCTCCAGGCGTTGGCCTCAGCCTCCACCCCAACTTCTAGCTGCAAGGTGTGTGCACTTCCTCCCAACACTGGGAGAAGCTACTGGGAAGCTCAGAGTCCTCCCCAGCAGGACCAGGAAGCCCTAAGTTCGGCCTCACCCAGCTCAGCCTGCCCCAAGGCCCCCACAGGGACAGGGTTTGATTCCTCCAGCCCTCCACTTGAAGGCGACCATTTGCAATGCCTCCAACAGCCCAGATGCCCTAGCCCTCTTCTGCATCCTCAAGAAACAGGAGCAAAGCATCTGCACATCTCGGGCCGCCAAGATATCACCCCCAAGGAGTCCCCAAGGCCAGCAGCCCCCATGAGAACTGCCTAGTCCCTGAGGGCTATTCCTCAGGCTCTCCCACCCACACCTCGGTTTTCTCAATCACCTCACACCCACTCAGTGAGGCTCCCTTAGGGATCCATTTCACCTTCCAAGGAGCCTGCTACCCAATTCACATCCTACACTCCATAAGAAACCTAGCCCCAGCCTTGCTCTCCCCCAGGAGTCATTCTACATTCTCCCGCCTTTCTGTCCTTCCCCTCCCCCCTTTTTAGGAATTGTACTTAGTAAATTAATTTAAATATTGAAAACTGTAGTTGCTCAAATGCTGAGCCACTATTTGCAAAGGGTTGCTTCTATGTATCTAGGGGTGTTTGTGTGTGTGTGTGTGTGTGTGTGTGTGTGTGTGTGTGTGTGTTGTACAATGCCAGGGAGCACTGTCCTGCATACAAGCCAGAGTCCCAAGAGCCAGCTCTCTGACTCTGCTTTGTAGTCTTCCTCACACTGTCCTCTTTATCACCTGGGCTTGGGCAAAATCCTCACTAAGAAACAGAAGGGAAGGGGAAGAATTCAATACCCCTCTGCTCTGAAGCACTCAGCTTTCCCCTAGGTGGTTGTCAGGTCTCTGAGAAACATCCCCAGCTCAAGGGTGTTGTGCCCACTGTAGCCAGTAAGGCCCAGGGGACGCTACCTCGCGGTGCTGGGTTCTCAGTCCTTGTGGATCAGCAGAATTGGAGCGATGCACGTGACAAAACTAGGTTGGGAGAGTCTCACAGGAAACCTGAGGTAAAGGATCATCATCAGTAATGCCCTTTTCTTTGTTTTTTGTTTGTTTCAGAACTTTTGTTTGTTTATTTATTTATTTTCATGGCCGGCTCAGACTACCCTGAGGGCAGGGCTGGTGAAGCATGTGGTGCTGGGGATCGAACTGCGGTCCCTGCAGCCGCCCAAGCTTTCCTAAGCAGGTGCTTTAGACCATTGAGCCATCCCGCTTGGCCCAGCGGTATCTCAGGCCCTAGAAAACTTGAGCTACGTCACAGTGCTCCAGCCTAGAAAAGGAGCCCAAACATTCCTCCACGTCACACCCTGGAGGCATTTCGGTTAGTAAGCAGATTGGGTTAATCGTATGAGAGAGGCAACGGGAGTCACAAATGTACCCCCCTCCCATGAACAGGGTTCACTGTCTGTGTGTTTTTGCTTGATGTTCTAAAAAAAAAAAAAGATTTTGTCAGATACTTAGAAACACATCCTGAGAACTGGAAAGTCTGTAAACTCAGCACTGTTTACAATTTTGTGAAGGGTTTCAATTAAAACCAACAGCAACTGCTGCATAATAAACGAAAATATAATATATGAAAGTGGCTAATTTGCTGGTAAGAAATCTCAGGGGCACAAAAGCCTGCCTGGCCAGGGTGAGGTTCTGAGTTCAATCCTTATTCTGCCCCCAATAAATAAAGAAATAAATAATAAAGTCAAGTTCACAGTGCAGAATTACATAGTAAATCAGATTTCACGTGGAGTCCAATATATATATATATATATATCTGTGTCTTCAGTACCTAAGCTACAATGTCACACAAATCTGAAAGTAAACATTTCCAAAGTTAGCAACATTATGCAACATTTTTGTACAAGTGTAGAATCTGTGATCTCTGCTTATAAAACCTGGGAAGTGACAGGAAGAAAGTAGAAGGAGTGAGAAGGACATGAAAGTTGCCAATGAGAAAGGTTTAAAACGTTCTGAGAAACAAAGGAAGGTTGCCTTCACGGGAGGAGCTTCCAGACACAGGAAGTAACATCAGGGATTCTGAGCTGTGTGGTCCCCATGGACACAGCGAGGCTCCCAGCCTAGGAGACCTCAGTGAGGTTAGATGCTGGGTGCCTGCTGTCCTGGCAGGGATGTACTCAGAACAAGGACAGGGTCTTTCAGGAAACTGATCTGCACTAGAATGTACTCAGCTGATGTGTGCCAGCCAGTGACTGCTGTCCCTCCCATGGGCTCCCGAACTCCTGTCCCCGGATCCAAAGCCAGCATGAAAGGGATATTCTTCTCTTTTTCTTTGTATTTTTGAGAAGGCTCTATAGGGTGTTCAGGGTCTCACTACTAGATTGGGCTCATACTGAACATCCTGTTTACAAGCTCCCAAGATCTGGGATTACAGGCAGAAGCCAGCACTATCAGTCTCAATTGCTGCTTCAGTGCACCCTAGCTGCATGGCTGGCAAGGCAGGCCAGGGAACTGAACCCTGGCCCCTGCGCATGCCTGCAGGTGTTTTAATGCTGGGAGATAATTGGCTTCCCCAAAGGGAACTTCTGCACCCACTGCCTTCTAGTCAACTGGGAGGTAGCTGAGGATGCTGGCTCAGGTAGTAGGAGAGAAGGCACCCTGGGCCACAGGAAGAGCACAGAGCAACGTGCCAGGGATCCATGTGGAAAGCTCCAGGGATCCCTGTGATCATCCTGGCTGCAGAAACCCTGGGAATTGGCAGACCATGTGACTGCAAGGAAAACGGCACCCCTGGGGTGACAACAAGGTAATGTCCAGGACACCTGACAGCTCAGCTGCTCACGAGGCAGTGTCACTGAAGTCACGTCGCCACCATGGTGAGTTGGGGCAGGGGGGAAAACAGCCCCAACACTCTCACCCTGCAGAGGCGCTCTGTAGCCCTGAATTAGCAATGCCCCCCCACGAGCTCTTCTGTTCTTTGACTTCTCTGAAGATCTCCCAATGGATACACAGTTTCAATAACAGGACAGTCTGACTGAGGTGAGTAAACTTGAAACAGATATCAGGTAAAGCTTAGGAGCAGAGGACAGGTCCCTAAGCATACAGCCAGCTTAGCATACTGTGATGCTTATCACAGGAAAACAAGCAAATTTAGTCCCCCACTGCCACCACAAGTGCTGCTGTCTCAGGGCAGAGGCAAGTGAGGAGGAGCCACCCCTTTCCTGCCCACACTGCTCTTTGCAGGGCATTCCCATGCCTTCCCTGGCCAGCCTGCCACTCCACATGTCCCCCTGAGCACACCTGTCTGAGCTCCCCACACGCAAGTGCCTCAGCCTCTGCCTGCCTCTGATGTCTTCTCTCTGTCCTCTTTGTGGGACAGCTCGCCTGCTCCATGGCTTCTCGTGGTCTCACTAAGCTGGCTCTGGGAGTCCATGCCTGCCTAACTCCTTAGGTCTATATGCAGAGGCCTGACCTGACACAGAGCAGGAATCAAGTCTTAGAGCACTGTGTGAGGAACAGAAACACAGGCACCAAAGCACCAAATCGCTTGTCCTCTCCCCACAGACTTCTATTTACCCTGCATTCATAGTATGAGCACTCTCACTTAAATGGTGGCTTCTCACTGTTTTAAGTCAATTGAATGATCATTTGCTTAGCACGTGTCTCCATGGCAGATACAGAGGAAAGATGGCGTATACATGCTGATGACGACGAGTCATCCGGTGGGTTTACCTGGCCTCTCATGGAGGAAAACAAATCCCTCTACAGGCCAAGGGACCCACTGCGGGAGAATTCTCCTGATCAACATGGTGTGGTGCCTCACACCTCTTAGCCCAACAGCAGAAGGTGCATGTAGGAAGCTCCAAGCTAGGCTGTGTGGGGACACCCTAGCTCAGAGAAGAGCAAAGCCAAGCGGTCTGTACCAGAGAAGTTAGCAGCCGGGTTTGATCAGAAGCAGTGCATGGGGACATTAGGTGGATCTGAAGAGCTGGTCAAAGAGATTAAATTCTCCGGGGTCCCTGCCACTTCCAAACATCTGGGAAATCACCTTCAACCTTCAACACCTTACACTCACTTACCTCTTCCTACCCCTACTCTTAGGTTCAGAGGTATCTGACCAACCAGGAAGTCTGTCAGAATTTAGAGCAAGTTCTTTCCCATAGCCACATTTCAGAACAATACTATAAAAATAAACTATACACATCACAGAGTGGGAGAAAGACTCAAGGTTCAGCTAAAATCAGCACGTGTCTGCCTACCTGCATACACGGACATGACCAGATAATAACCAAGAGCACAGCCACGGGTTCCTTTTCCTTTCCGTCTCAGTGTCTGTGGGTGGACAGGGATCAACACGCTGCCACGATTAGAAGGACGGACTGAGATCTCCAGGTAGTTCCCTGCTCTTGCTGCGCCTCCCTGCTTACAGGACTCCTTCCTGTTGCCCCTTTCCTAGCAGTAGCTCTCCCTCCTCCCGTGGTGACCCCAGAGAGTCTGTGCTTGTGGGGAGGCAGTGCATTCTTAGGGAGCCCAAGACAGCAGGAGAAACCCACACCTCCTGGTCCGCAGGCCAGAATGGGAAAACCTAAGAATAACCCATTCATGGTTTGGGAAGAGTCTCCCCTTGCGGACACTGTAACATAAAAAGCAAGAGCGATAAAAATAAACCCACCTATGTGAAAGAATTCGTTTTTCCAAAAGGCAGACACTGCAGATGGAAGGACAGGCTGGAACGAGAGAGGAGTCATTATGGAATCGATGGTCCATTAGTAATTCTGAGCATCCTCACAGAAAAACACATTTCTCAGTGGGCTAAAAAACATCATTGTAAAAGGCAGCACTATTAGGATTTTAGAAGTCACAACCTAAGAAAGTGTTCTGTGGATGAGGAAATATTTCATCAAAACAAAGAACACAAAATAGATGATCAACTTAATGAATCATCGCGGAGAGTGTTTATTCTAAAGTAACAGACCCGCGGGGAGGATCAGCAGCAATCCATGAGCAAGAAAGGAAACTGTTTAGCCTGGGAGTCCCTGCATAGATAGAGCCAGGGGGCCTGCACAGAACCCAAAGGTTCCTTCAGGTTGATGCTGCCACCCCTCCGATCCTTCCTGAGCAGACTTGCAGGGCCAGTGTCTCCCTCAAGAGTAGCCTCTGGGAAGTCGCCCCTCCCGCCCCCACCTTGCCTGAACCTCCACTGCCTGCATCCAGCGCTCTTAGTGTCCCTTCACAGGGCCCGGACAGGCCAGGTCTCCTCCAGTTCTGCAAGAAGGCAATATACTGTCTTGCTTTCACCTCTCCCCACTCCTTCCCTAGCAGCTCACTGGTTCCTCTCCTCTGTCTTCAGCAGCTGAGAAGGCAGGGACAAAAGTCTTGAGTTCAAAGACAGACAAGTGTTAGACCAGCCCCAAGATCCGTTGAAACCCCACCCCGACCCCGCCATGCCCACACCCCGCCCCAGCTGGCTCCACCCCCAGGTCACCTAACCAAAGAAGTTTTAGCTTGCAATCTGCAGCCAACGACCGCTAGAAAAACAAAAGAAAAAGTAAAGTGAAGAGAAATCCGCTGTTATTCTGATGGGTTTTCCTTTAAATGTGATCTGTTTCTTTTCTCTAGCAGCTTTTAGTATATTATTCTTCAGCTGGATTTCTGGTATCTTGACTATTGTATGTCTTGGCGTGTTCTTAGTTGGGTTGATGTTATTTGGAGTTCTGTAGGCTTCAGTTACCTGAATGTCTAATTGTTTTCTCATATTTGGGAAGTTTTCTACTATTACTTCTGCCCATATTCTTTTTATATCATTTGTATTGACTCCTTCTTTCTCATTGATTCCCATTAATCTCACGTTGTTCATTTTTGCATCATCTTGCAGATGTTGAATTATTTTTTCCTGCATTCTGGTTGTTTTCAAAAGATCCTTTCTTAATCCCAGCACGTGGGAGGCTGAGGCAGGAGGATCAGTGTGAGTTCGAGAACAGCCTGGGCTACAAAAGTGAGCTCAAGAGCAGCCTGAACTGCGTAGTGAGACCCTGTCTCAAAAAGACAAAAAATTAAAAAAAAATAAAAAAAAAATAAAAGATCCTTTCTTACTCTTTCACTGGCTGCAACTGTGTCTTCAAGGTTCGAAACTCTATCTTCATTTTCGTTCATTCAGCTCTGCCAACTTGTGATCGAGATTTTATTTTCTTGTATATCTCTTTGAAACTGTTCCATGCAATCTATGTCTTTCCTATATTGCTCCGTCAGGGAGTCCATCATTTTTCTATTCTCCCCTAATTTTTTATCGATATCTTCTTTAATAGTATTGAAGTCTGTCATTAGGGTTATCCTTTCTCTCTCTAATTCAGAGATTGTTTCTGTTCTGTTCTCCTTTCTACTTTTGTGTAGTTGTTCCCCTACTTGGGATGCTATTGATTTAGACATGTCTTTGTTAACTTTAGATATTATTTCTGCTCTGATGTCCTCTATACGTTTCTCCAGCCGTTTTTCTACTTCATGTATTTCTTTTTTTACTTCAGATGTTATCTCTGATCTCAGTTGCTCTATAAGTTTTTGCACTTGCGTGTCTGCCTCAGGTGCTACCAATTCAGAGATTTCATCTGTATGATTCCCATTTTCTTCCATGGTAGTGTCTTCTGTATTTGGTTTGGGTGGGCATGAACCCTGAGATTGCCTCCTACTCCTTGTTGTTATCATTTTGTATGGAAGCGAGCTCTGCACTTTGGTGGCGTTATGCTGTGTCTGTGGGCCTTTGGTCTGGAGACTCCAAGCTGGTTCCTCTACAGAGGTTCCTGACTCTGTGTTGGAGTTCGGGCTGCTAGCTGCTGTGAAGCCCCGTGGTGTGGTCTGTAGGTGGAGGTGGAGCTTTGGGATTGAGTAGTCCTGGTAGGCCGGTGGACCAGATCAGTTGCCAGGCGAGATGTTTGATGGGTTCGGTATTGGAGCTTGGGCTGGAGGGGTTAAAAAAAAAAAGAAAGAAAGAAAGAAAAAAAGGAAGGGGATAGGGGAAGCGAGGAAGGGGAAGGTGGGCCAAGGATCCTGACCCAGCCGGCGTGCGGGCGTCGCTAGCAGCGGGTCGGGTCGGGGCTGGAACAGGAAGTTAGTCTCAGGAACATAGAGGCGGGGCAGAGGGGCGGAGGCAGCGTGGCGGGCACCTGGGCTTCGCTAGCAGCGGGTCGGGTCAGGGCTGGAATAGGAAGTTAGTCGGAAGAGCGCAGAGGCGGGGCAGAGGAGAGCTGAGCTCTACACTAACTCAAAGCAACTGTTGCTCAGAAAAGCCTCACAAAGAACACGAGAGTTACACAGAGAAGTAACAGACAAAATACCTTGAAAGCTTCAGACCTAGAACTCTGATCCCAGTTTTGAGCTTCAAGAGAAGGGTAAAATGGCTCGATCACTCTAGAAAAATTTTGCCAATTAAATATTGAGCCAGGTATGGTGGCTCACGCCTGTAATCCCAGCACTTGGGAGGCTGAGGCAGGAGGGTGGGTGAAAGTTCAAGACCAGCCTAAGCTATAAAAGTGAGCTCAAGGCCAGACTGAACTGCGTAGCAGGACTCTCTCTCCAAAAAATACAAAATAAATAAAAATAAATAAATAAATAAATAAATAAATAAATATTAACTTATGCTTTCTCCACAACCGTTCCACATGAACATTACCTCCGCTAGATATGTGCCCGAATGTCTTTTTCCAGGGCCAGCCAGCCAAACTGCAGCCTGAGCAAGTGCTCCTTGCCCAAGCAGCCTCTCAGCACCTTTTCTATTGCTTTATGCCAGTCGGTATTTCATACAGGAGTTTATATCAAAATCGAACATGCCCATTTGAAATATGAAGAAATTTGCTATAAGATGTTGGTGCAGATGGAAACTTTCAGTGACTAAATAGATACTTGAGCTGGGCATGGTGGTGCACACCTGTAATCCCAAGACTCGGAAGGCTGAGGCAGGAGGATCAGTGAGAGTTCGAGACCAGCCTGGGCTACAAAATTGAGCTCAAGGCCAGCCTGAACTGTACAGCGAGACCCTGTCTCAAAAAGACAATAAATAGATAGACAGATAGAAAGATAGATAGATAGATAGATAGGTAGATAGATAGATATTTGCTTCTCTGCTTTTACAAGAAACCAACAGAAAATGGGTTCTGTGCTATTTTTTAATGAGAAATGACCAGGGATAGCTTCCCTGGGGTACTTGCAGTGTGAAGCCAGGTCATTTCCACCATCCAATAATTCCCCCAAAGCAAAGAAAAAGAACTTTTGTGAAAGACCTGCTGGCTGATTGTGTGTTCAGGAAATCATACACCTAAAGCACATACTCCAAATGTGGCTGAAGCACTGTGATCTACCCTGGTTCCCCTCAGTCTCTGCTACCACTTTGAGCTGACTTCCACATTCTACTCTGTTAAAGTAAGATATTTACTCAATTTACAGTAATTCCTTTTACAGTGATTGTATTTCTTTTAGACAAACTCCATATTGAAATTGGGGAGATGTCCAACAGGTCTAAGTTTGAAATTCTACTAAGTTAAGTCATCCATATCTACAATAGACCTTGAACACTATGGATCGCTGTGCTTGTCCCTCGGAATCTGAGTCCAGAGCTTCTAGGCATGATGCTTACAGTAATCCTTACTGCAATCCTCAGGCAGCACAGCTCAAGGACAGGGACTTGGCTTTGGTCTTAGAGTACGGGGAGGGCACATGGATAGGAGGCCTGCGTTGCAAAGATGGGACTCTACAGCACTTTAGTGACTTGGACCTCACTTTGCCCGTGTCATGGTAAGTCAGGCAGGGTCCACATGCTCTGGTGCCTGGTCTGTGAAGCTCTGACCTACCTGGTAAGCACAGACGTGGCACTGGTTATGGGGAGATCACCCATTGAGCTTAGCTGGTACAGGCTACAGGTCCAGCATGTACGCTTTTCATTACTTCTGGTTTGTGACCCTGGCTACTCTTCCACCGTCATTTTCCAGGAGGGCTAGACTCACAGGTAGTTCTGCTCTCGCTTAGGTACTTTTTACTCATTGTTGGGACAAATACCCAACACTCAAAATGAAGGACGGAAAGGTTTATTTAGCTCACTGATTATGCCTTTTCAACTGATTATGGAAGATTCAGTTCATACTCGGCTAGCTCTAGAGCTCCTTGTACATGGCGTGGCTGCGAAGATCAAGCTACTCCAATGGGGAGAAGCAAAGACAAAAAAATCACACGATAATCTCCAACATTTGGTCATCAAAAAACCTACAGAGAATCAGAATAGATGGTCTTCCTCAATCTGATAAAGGCTGTCTATGAAACTCAGTAAAGATGACAAAATTGAAAGCTCTGAGACCACTCTGAGAGAGTCATCACATGTTCTATAGTACGCTAGGTCTTTCAGGGAGCAAGGAAGCATCAGAATACTTGTGGACATCCACATTGTGGAATGGAAATTGAGGATTCCATATCCAGCAAGCTTGTGACCAGAAGGCTTTAAAAGATGCCAGAGGGTTTTTTTTTTATTTTTTTTATTTTTGGCATAACTACAAGGACTTTACCAGTTGAACCTAGCTAATCCAAAAATCTGAAGTGGCCCCAAATCCAAAACCTTCTGAGTTCCAACATGACATTCAAATGTTGAGGGGTTTGGAGCACTTTATGGTTTGGAATTTGGATTACAAATGTCGCCGTACAGCAGCTGTAGATGATTTCTACCTTCCACGTAGCTCACACTCTTCCTGGTATTTAACAGCTGCTACCCTGGGCTACTAGGAGCTGGAGTTCTGGCACACAGGTGGCTTGAACAACTCAAAGATCATTGGTCTTCGAGGTCAGGCCATAGTCTTTGGCTTTGTTCTTAGCTTCTTATGATTTGTTGTCATCTGTTCTTAGCAAATTAAAGAGAGCAGGGAAGGCCTCTTTGTAGAACACTTGCAGCCAAGCCCAAGTAAAGTTTCTTCTGGGCCTTGGAGTGTGGCTCAGTGGTAGAGTATTTGCCTAGCATGCACTAATGGCACTTGCCCAGCACACATGTTGGCTGGGACAAGGCCAGTGGGGAGGAAAGGAAAGGCTTCTGCTGGGCAAAGATGACACGAACAACTCTGAGCTGAATAGAGCTGCTCAGAGGTGACCTTTGGCAATTTAGTTGCATGTAATGGAATTTTCACTTTTTTGTATATGGAATTCATCAAATGCCTTTTCAAAGTAGCAGTGGAGCTTCTTACTGTCTACAGGGCTTGATCCACATGAACAGCTGAGTGGAAAAGGGCTTAGGAATGTAAAGCGTACTCAAAGGGTGTGTATATGGATGTGCCAAAAAAATTGTGTGTGTGTGTGTGTGTGTGTGTGTGTGTGTGTGTGTGTGTGACAGGAGTTCCTTAAGTGGCATTCCTTCACTTGCTAGGCAGGCATCTGTACCACAGAGCTGTCTCCCTAGCCCCGCAATATACAGTATTTTGTTGTTATTGCTGTTCCTTTTATTCAGAACCAGTGATTGAACTCAGGCACTTGTGTTTGCCAGGCAAGCGCTTATTCTACTGAGCTAAATCCCCAGCCCCTAATAAATTTTAAAATAACAACAAAGCTAATTATTCTCACATACTTAATAATAAAATGTGAAAAAGAATATCTTTTCTCCAGGATTCATAATGTTGTGTTCTCTCTGCCACTTCCTCAAATGTTCTCAGTGCGGCCCCAGAAGCAGCTTTCAGATGTCAGATGTTGTGAGGACCAGGACTCCAGAAAGTACAGAGTTTGATTTTATCTCACAGGCATATGAAGGGAACTTCTTCAAGAATGAAACTGAAAGGCTGAAAGCCCAAACAGAGTAGTTCTTATTGGCTGTTCTTGGTTAGAGTCCCAAAGGATGGAAGGAACAAGCATGTGCAGAAGGCAGTACTACCAGGGCAGGGCACCCCCCCCCCTGTGCTCCATATCAATCAGGACTGTCATGTTTCCTTATGGACGGTATTAGATACACACTATTCAATTTCCACTACGTAATGCCCTTTTAAAATCAAATATGTCACGTAGTTAGATCCCGGACTTTCCAGATATGTCACTGAGACTAGGACTACACATTTTGACCCAAGAAGCCCATTTCCTTCTTGTTTTCTTGAAAGTAGACCATGGTCGCTAGAAGGAAGTCTAGCAAGTTTCCAAGGTGTGATGGGCTTTTCATCAGGAACTTCCTATAAGGAATTCAAATCTCATCTCTGGAGGCCTCTTTGGTGTGAATGGTTTTGCTTGGGGTGTCTAGATTGAGGTTTGGTCTTATTTAGCCTACTTGAGACTTGTTGTGCTTTGTAAGTATCAAATGCCTGTGTTTGATTCAGTTTTAGAAAATACTGAGCAAGGCAAGATTTGGTTCCTTAGATTCTCTTCTTTTCTTAATGACTCTCAATATGTGAAAAGGGTATTGAGAGCATGGCCCCAAATATGCCACTTGGTGATTAGGATTCATCTTAGTGAAAGATCCTTTTGAAAACAGCAGGTATGAGAATGTTGCTCTGATACTCTCTATTTTGCTTCTGCTGCCAGGAAAAAAATCTCCATATGGGAAGTATATACCCAACAATGGAGGAAAACCAACTTTCTTGCTGAGGACAGGAAACCAGAGTAACAAATCCATGCCAATGCATGTTCTCTGCCTAGTTTTTGCCTTCATAAGCCCTTCTCCACTCAACTGTCCAAGTGGGTCTAAGTCCTTTCGTATGGTCCTGTTTTCACAATTTATGCCACTTTGGGAATATTAGTACACTCTTTTTAAGGGGAAGATACCAGAAATAGTCCATTGTAAACCAAAAATGAGTAGAAGTCAATCTGTATTAAATATTCTAAACTTAGCTGGCTTAGCTGCAGTAAGAACTCGCGCTTAGAAACATAAAGCACCGAGCGGAATCTCTGTGCTGTGCCTAGAGAAAGAGCGAGTTACAAGTATACCTACACGTTTAGCTCCCATTGGAATGAATGGCTTAGGAAGAATCACTGTGCCGTGAAGGCATACAGGTAGATGGGTAGGCCCCAACTTCACAAATGCATTCTCTCACCTAACTGCATCCTTGGACACTCTCTGGATACTGGAGCACTTTGAATTACATTCGTACCAAAAGTGACTGTTTAGCCAGAAGTGTGCGTTGTAATGTAAGGGAGAACAGTGTTTGTTGTAACCAGCTTCCCCGTTACTGTGGAGCTTAGCTGGCTTAGCTGCAGTAAGAACTCGCGCTTACAAACAAAACGAACCGAGCGGAATCTCTGTGCTGTGCCTAGAGAAAGAGCGAGTTACAAGTATACCTACACCTTTAGCTCCCATTGGAATGAACGGCTTTGGAAGAATCACTGTTCCCTGAACGCACACACGTGCATGGGTAGCTCCCAACGTCATAAATGCATTCTCTCACCTAACTGCACCCTTGGACACTCTGGGGATACTGTAGCTCTTCGAATTACATCCCTACCAAAAGTGACACTCTAGCCAGAAGTAGGCCTTTTGCTGTATGGGAGAAGCGCGTTTGTTGGATCTAGTTTCCCAGCTACTGTGGAGCTTAGCTGGCTTACCTCCAATAAGAACTCGAGCTTACAATCAGAAAGCACCAAATGGAATCTCTGTATTGTGCCTAGAGGAAGAGAGTGTTAGAAGTATACCTACAGCTTTAGCTCCCTTTTGAATGAATGGCTTAGGAAGAATCACTGTGCCGTGAAAGCATACAGGTACATGGGTAGGCCCCAACTTCACGAATGCATTCTCTCAACTACCTGCATCCTGGGACACTCTGGGACAACTGGAGCTCTTTTAAATACATCCGTAGCAAATGTGAGTTTTTAGCCAGAAGTATATGTTTCACTGTATGGGACAACTGCATTTAGTGGAACCAACTTCCACGCTACTGTGGAGCTTAGCTGGCTTAGCTGCAGTAAGAACTCGTGCTTACAAACAAAAAGCACCAGGAGGAATCTCAGCTCTGGGCCTAGAGAAAGAGGGTGTTGTAAGTATACATAGAGCCGTAGCTCCCACTGGAACGAATGGCTGTAGAAGAATCAATCTGCCCTGAAGGCATACAGGTATATGTGTATCCCACGACTTCACAAATGAATTTTCTCACATAACTGCATCTTTGGACACTTGTGTGATAGATACTGCAGCTCCTTGAATTACATCTGCACCAAAACTGACTTTTTAGCCAGAAATATGCTTTTCGCTATATGGGAGAACCGCGTTTCTTGGAACGAGCTTCCCACCTAGTGTAGAGCTTAGCTGGTTTAGCTGCATTAAGAACTCATGCTTACAAAAAGAAAGAACCGATTGCAATATCGGTGCTTGGCCTAGAGCAAGAGAGTGTTACAAGTATAACTACAGCTTTAGATCCCACTGGGATAAATTGCTTTGGAAGACTCACTGTGCCCTGAAGGCATACACGTACATTGGTAGGCCCCAACTTTACAAATGCATTCTTTCACATAACTGCATCCTTGGACACTCTGGGGATACTGGAGATCTATGAATTGCATCCCTACCAAAAGTGACATTTTAGCCAGAAGTATGGGTTTAGCTCTATGAGAAAACCGTGTTTCTTGGGACCAGCTTCCCAGCTACTGTGGACCTCAGCTAGATTAGCTTCACGTAGAACTCTTGTTTACAAACAGAAAGCACTGAGCAGAGCCTCTGGTCTGTGGCTACAGAAACAGATTATTACAAGTACACCTACAGATTTAGGTCCCAGTCAAATGAATGGCTTTGCAAGAATCACTATGCCCTGAATGCAAACAGATACATAGCTAGCCCCCAACTTCACAAATGCATTCTCTCACCTAACTGCATCCTTGGACACTCTGGGGATACTGGCGCTCTCTGAATTACATTCGTACCAAAAGTGAGTTTTTAGCCAGAAGTATGCGTTTTGCAGTAGGGCAGAACCGTGTTTGTTCTAACCAGCTTCACAGCGACTGTGGAGCTAAGCTAGCTTACCTGCAGTAAGAACTTGCGCTTACAAACAGAAACAACTGAGCTAAATCGCTCTGCTGTCCATACAGAAAGAGAGTTTTCCAAGTATACCTACAGCTTTAACTCCCATTGGAATGAATGGCTTTGGACGAATCACTGTGCCT
>PVJA010042654.1:0-17099 GCA_004027025.1 Myocastor coypus | reverse complement strand
AGGACAATCACTATGAGTTGGATCTGTGTAGTGAGACCCTGTAGATCCTGCATACCCTGTCCTAAATCCAGAAAAAAGAAAAAAAGCGACAAAAGGAAAAGACGGCACGCAGGCCTGAATTTGAGTGTGTGCACCCCGCTCCTGCTGGGTGACCGCAGTTGAGCTGAGGCTTCCCTCTGAGCCCAGAAAGGTGCAAACACGGCCCCATAGCCAGTTTCCCTGGGTCGGGATCGTCCTCCAGTCGCGCTGGGCTCATAGTCTCAGTTTTCCAGAGGAGGGCAAGAAGCCTCGCTCAGCCTAACAGTGGCCATTCTCCCATCTGTAGGCACAGAGGGCTGGGGCAGAGGGACCTCAACTCCTGGACCTCCTGACCGGGGCTGCTGTCCTGGCCTGTACTGGGCAGTTGCTCACCGTGACAGAGGTGATAGGGGAAAAACAGCATCCATGTTTGTGTCCCTTCTTCAAATTTTCTGTGACAACTAAAAAGGAATCTGTTTCATTTTTAAGAGAACCCAGAGCCTCTTCCTGTAGGAAGAAATGAGGTCAGTCACCGTAGTCAGGAGGACCCAGGCGAGCGCGTGCTGGGTGGCAGCTGGGTGTACACACGGCCATGTCCTGTAGCATCCTCCCTGCTGCCTGCTCTGCCTCATGGGCAGATGCCCAACTGTCCCCACTTGGCAACCCATGCAGGGCAGCTGAATGCTGGCGGCTATGGGTGGCAAGGCCTCCATAGCACCTGTCCTAGGGAAGCTCAGACTCCTGGAATCCTGGTCAGAAAACTTCTGCTCTGGAGTCCAGAGCACAAAATCTATTCTGGGCTCAAAACATCTTCCAACAGCATAAGGGAAGATCTGCTGTGAGGTCTGTGTAGCTGGTTTATTTACATCGTTAGCAGAAGAGTCAATCCTTGGCACCTTTAATTTGTACTTAAGAAAGAGCATGTTGCTTGGACTGGGGATTAAAGGAAGAGGACACGTAACAGCATCACTACCCCATATCTGGCTGGTCCCCAGGGGGCAGGGCCAGTGAGGATACAAAGAGGCAGGAAGACTGACTTGCTGACGGGTACTTCTCCCTTGCTAGGGCCAAAGAAGGGTCTTCAGAATAGGCAGACTGTCCCTTCTACATATCTACCAGGATGGAGGACCCTGGCCTAGCCCCAGTGCCCAGGAAAGATACAGCCTGGCGCTGGAGAGGACAAAGGGAAGAGGCAGCAACGCCCAGCAGTGATGGGAGGTGTCCTCCCAGCAGTGATGGGAGGTGTCCTCCCAGACAGGTCCTGACCATTCCAGCCCAGAGCTCTGCTCGACCCTAAGACAAGGCCCAGCAAAGCAATGGCTGTGGCTCTGCCACAGATCTGACCACAGAGCAGGGTGTTCCTAGTGGGGCAAGTAGCGGCCAAAGCACCTGCCACGGAGAAGCAGCAGGACTGCAGTTCAGTCTGGAACCTTGCTGGGCGGCCCCAGAGACAGCTCAGCTATCTCATCTGAAAGGCCCTGCCAGGAGAAGCCAGCATCTATGGTCTCACAGGACTCACTGAGACCACAAGGACCTGCACCAGTGGGTACAAGGACACTGTAGAGTAGGCAGGATTTCTAAGCTGAGCAGCAAGGATGCTCCAGGGTTGGGAGAATCTCAATAGAGCCAGGAGAATCACCAACAGCCTGGGTACCAGGTTCTGTGGGAATGCCCCTGTACCAATGCCTATGGGCAGGGCAGAGGAGGAGCTGCTCAGGCCCTACCCATCAGTCAGGTGTGGTTGCACCCTGGTTGGGCTGGACGTCCACACAGAGCAGGCCTGAGGAGAAACCTTTGTGCTTTTCCAGGACAGCCCTGCTGAATGGGGAGCACTGTACATAACCATCCGTCCAGAATCTCCGAGCTCAGCCCCCTGACAAAGCTCTAGGATGCTCCTGCCAGGGGACCAAGCCTTCCATGTGGCAGGCCCTGAAAAAGCTGCTTCCCAAGACTAGCCACTGTGATTAGGCCCAAATTAGCGCTTTAGTCTTAATTTGGCCACATTGTGACCAGGAAGAAGGCAGCCTGGACACATGAGCGGGAGATTCCTACCTTCCAAGGAGCCCAGACTCCATACTCCCTAGAAGCACCCTGGGCTCTCAGCTGCCTGGAAACACAGCTGTGTGCAGGTTCTGCAAAGTGTGAGGACACAGCCCAAAGGTCATCTTGCATCAGGCCCTGTTATGGTTTATGTCTAGTTGTCCCCCGCAAAGCCTCACGCAGTCATTGGGTGGGAACTTCTAGAATTTGAGACTTGATCCATGATCCCTGGGAGTATGGGTTTTAGTACTGATGGGATTATTGGTCTGAGTAAGGCTGAGACTATGAGTGTGGTCTAGGGCGGATATCCTAAGGAGGAGAGCCTGATAGGAATATAAAGAGAGAAAGAGAGACAGACGGTCGCTGTAGCTGTTGCTTTGCTGCTGTGTTTGGTTGGCTACCTCTGCCGCCATTTTGTTGCTGTTCCGCCGCCATGAATTGGATGCTCTCTGCTCTGTTCCACTCAGCCTTGGGCCAGCCGAATATGGACTGAAACCTAAACAAACTATGAGCTAAATAAACCTTTCCTTCCTTCATTTTGAGTGTTGGGTATTTGTCCCAGCAACTAGTAAAAAGTAACTAATACAGGCCCCCTCCTTTTTTTGTTCCCGCTCTGCTCAGCAGCCTAGAGAGCTCTGTGTCCCCAGTCTGTCTCAACTTCACATGGGTGTGAACGCCACGTCATTCACTACATGGCTGTCTGCCTCCTGTGCCCATAACAAGGCCACCCTCCTGACCCCTTCACCCCTTTACCCCTTCAGTTGGCCACCAACAGAGGTCAGGGGGCAGGAGGCTTTCCAATGCTCAGCTCACTCACCCAGTGGCCTTTGAGACCTATAAGGCTACTCAGGGCCAGAGGAGAGGCCCAGTACAGGGGCAAGGCTTGCCTTGGCCACAGACAAGATACGGTTCTTACCATGTGAGACTCCTATCTGGCAGAGGCAGAGGCCATGGTGGCCTCCACACTCAGTGCTGCCTGCCCAGAGATTCCCAGAGGGACAGGGAGCATGGGTGGGGGGGGTGAGAAGGGCGAGTCGGGTGCGGTCAGAGGGTGACATGGTAGCATTTCTGCACAGCAAAGGGGCTCTGGCCAAGGATCTAGGCTGCCCACAGGTGTAAGGCAGCCACACATGGCAGGGGGCACCAACAGGGTGCCACAGAGGACTCTGGATTTCCTGCCCCAACCTAGTGAGGTCCCACCAAGGTCAGGGAGCACAATAGCTGGCCTGGTAGACTGTAGTCAAGGCCATGCAGTGCACAGGCCTCAGGAGGGTGCGTTCATGTGCCTAGAGTGCCATCTGGAGGGAGCAAGGGGTAGTGCAGGGATGAGGTACCTTCAGATCAACCCCAGCCCTAGAGGCAAATTAACAGTTTTTGTAGTTACTCTAATAAAAAAATATAGTAACAGGTGAAATAAATATACATACAGTGCTGGCATTTCAACCAACAATGGCATAGAACATGTTAATAAGGAAGATTGCTGATGAGCCTGGTCCCAATATCTTGCCTGGCGGGTCTCTGAAGCCTGGCAAGCAGTTCACCCTTCCGGTGCATCCCCTTTGGATCAGCTGTATTTCAAGCACTTGGGGCCACATATGGATAGCGAGGCTCTAGAGTCACCACATGCTGGGAGAGCTGTCCTTTTAATGTAACACATGCATTCAAATACCAGGGCAATGCAACTGCCCCCTGGGCAATGCAATTGCACCTGGGGCCAAACAGAAATCTCTCATCCTGGCACAGCACCAGCATCACCGCTGGCTGTCCCTGAAGGCCGCTGTGCACCAAGCACTGGCCAGAGTACACACCGGCAGGGTGTCGCCTGGTGTTTGCAAAGAGGAAGGATGACCAGGGAAAGATGCCATAAAAACATGCTGAAGAAGAGAGTGACCCTACAGGTTAAAAAATATATATAATCCCATTTTCATAAAATGAAAAACCCAAACATTTGCAAAATACATGCCTTGCAGGACTCAGCAAACTGCATGGAATTTACCTCTCCAGGAGCAAACTCTGGGAGATTATGTTATGTTATTTATTTTATTTTATTTGCTATGCTGGGGATGGAGCCAGGGTTTTGTGTATACTGGGCAAGCAAGTTGCATTCGCAGACCTTCCTACGCTTTCCTTTAAATGTAATGCAGGCAACTGGACTCCAAAAAACATGAATTCTTGGAGGTCTGGGGAGGCACAACTCCCACATGACGGTCAATTTCCCTACTGTGGGTGGGAGCGTCTTCACACTGCGCCACCTAGTGGCACACATAGGCTTAGAATAAGGCCTATGCTTTCTCAGCATACAGGGCCTCCGCGCTTATGCACATCAAGACTTCAAAGGACGCCATTTAATCAGGAAAGATAATATTCCCCCCCAAAAAACTGGAAGAAACCCTGTGCATAAAATTCATAGGTCTTATGTTTCCTCTTCTGCTCAGCACACCACTATTTTCAAACAAGAAGGCACTGGGGGGGGGGGGCTGCGCAGTAGCTCAGTGGTTTAAAGAGCCCCCTTTAACAAACTAAGGTGCACAGGACTGTGGTTCAATTCCCAGCTCCACATGCCACACTAGACTTGCCCTCAACGTAGCCTGAGCCAGGCAAAAAAACAAATGAGGAGGCCTCACCCCCATGTGCAGCAGTCATGCGCAGACTGAGCTGACGCCAGGCTGGTCTCCAGGAGCAGTAATGTGCAAGAGTGACAGGCCACGCAGACCTCAGCCAGGAGCTCCTTCCTGGGAGCAACAGCAAGGGCAGGCTCCGCAACTCTGAGGCAAAGGTGACAGACACTAGGGGCTTTGAAGCTTTGTATAGTACAAATGTACCTCCCAAAATTCAGTGCTGGAAACTGTTATGGTTTCTGTCTAATTGTCCCCCCAAAGCCTCATGGAGTCACTGGGACAGATTCTAAAGTTTGTGATTAATTTATGATCCACTGCTGGGACTGTGGGTGTGAGGGCTGCAACTGCCCTGGGGTGGATACCCAAATACAATATAAGGCAGGGAGAGAGGCTTGCTAGCTGCCCCAGACTGGTCCTCCCTTGCTCTTTGCTGTTTTCTGCTGCCATGACCTGCTGCCCTCTGCCATGAGCCACTCAGCCTTAGAGCCAGCTGAGTGAGGACTGAAACCTCCACAAACTGTGAGCTAAATAAGCCTTTCCTTCTTTAATTTGAGGTGTTGGGTATTGTGTTCCAGCAGTGAGGAAAAAGTAACTGAGGCAGAAACTTAGCTTCCAATGCTAAATGTGAGGAGGTGAGCCTTTCAATAGCTCATAGGATTAATGGCATGATTAGAAGGGCTTTTCTCTTCAGCCATGAGGAAGCATAACCCTCTCCCTCACTGGAGGACACAGCAACTGGTGTTATCTTGTTTGTCATTAAACAGGATCTCGTTCAATATGTAACCCAGGCTAGCCTTGAACTCACTGTGATTCTCCTGCCTCAGCCTTGACAGTGCTGGAATTATAAGTATGCACCGCCATGCCTGGCAAGTAGGTCCTATCTTGGAACCAGAAAAAGAACCTGCTAGCACCTTGGTTTGGATTTCCCAGCTTCCAGAACTGTGAGAGAACTTTTTTTTTTCTTTTTTATAAATTGTCAAGTTTAGTTATTGTCATAGCAGCATACATAGACAAAGACGGGGTTCTGGGCTGGCCTCTCAGAGAAAGCTTCTATGGCTTGAGGATGGGGTGTTCCTCATTCCTACAGGCCGCACATAACTAGGAAGCCAAGAGTCTACCCACTTTGAGGCCTGGGAAAGACAGAAGGTGTGGAGCTTCAAAGGGAGGTCCCACTCTACGAGGGTGCAAAGGATGACCAGAAGGGCCTGGGTTTCCTGACCCTAGATCCTGGCTGTTCACCTATCATCCCAAATCCACAGATCCCTTGGGTGCCTTGCCTAGGAGAGACCCCAGAGCAAGAGTCAGGCTTCTAATTAATTCTGACCTTGCCCAAGCAGATCACTCATTTAAAACATGACTGACCTTCCTATTGCTAAACCCAGGTCCCGTGGGTGACCATATTTTTTCGAATTTAATTGTTTATTGGTACAATTTAGGGATTGTACAATGATCACATTCATCACGGGGGATTTGTACCTGAACACGAAACACCTAGATGTGTCTTTTTCCTCTCCCATCCCTCTCCTCTCCTTCCAACCCCTCTGCCCTTCCTTATTTATAAAGGTTGGTTTCCACTTTATCCATCTTTTCTCATTGTTTCCTTTTTCCTTCCTTTCTCTCCCCTCTCCCCTGCCTAGGTCATTTTTCCTTTTTAATAATTTCTTCTTATTTCACAATATCCATTATACATCTTGGTTCTTATTTACACTTTTAGTTTCTCAGACCAGAGAAGACAATGCAGTGTTTATACATGTGTCTGACTTTTTATTTAAAGAGTATGGTCACAAGGCCCATCCATTTATCAATAAAGGTTTCAAATTTATCCTTCTTTATGGCACAGTAGTACTACATCATATAAAAACTCCACATATTCTTTATCTGTTCACTGGTTTATGGGCATTTGGGTTGTTTCCAAGATTTAGCTGTTAAAAGTATGTTGCTATAAATATGGGTGTGCATCTATTACTGTCATATGATGCTTTAATTCTCTTGGGAAGATACAAATAAGGGGAACAGGTAGGTCAAATGGGAACTCTAGTCCTAGTTTTTGAGGAATCTCCACACTAATTTCCACAGTGGTTATACTAGTTTACACTCCCATCAATAGTGCGGAAGGGTTCCCTTTGCTCCATAGCCCCACCAGCATTTGTTATTGGTTGATTTTTGATGATAGCCATTCTTATGGGAGATGGAGTTTCCGTGCTATTTTAATTTGTATCTCTCAAATGAGCAGTGACTTTGAACATTTTTTAATATATTTATTTGCCATTTGTACTTCTTCATCTGAGAAGTATGTATTGATCTCAGATGCCTACTTTTGGATTGGGTCTTTGAAATTAGGGGATCTGATTTTTTTCCAGTTTTTTATATGTTCTAAATATTAGCCCTTTGAGGGGCTGGGGAAATAGCTCAGTAGAATAAGTGCTTGCCTGGCAAGCACAAGGGCCTGAGTTCAATCCCTGGTTCTGCAAAAATAGACAGACAGACAGACAGACAGACAGACGGACAGACAGGTAGGTAGATAGATAATTAGTTCTTAGCCTGAAGAGCAACTAGTTAAGATTATTTTCCCCACTCTGGGTTTTTTCACTACTAGTGGTTTCTTTGGCTGTGCAGAAGTGATTTAGTAAGATGATAACCCAGTTGTTGGATAACCATGTTTTAAATAACAACCTGCAAATCTGTACTTTCTTTGAAGTGTACAATCAGATCAATATAATGTAGACAAGGAATGCTCTGATGTCTAAGACATTCTCAAAGGCCCAGTGCAGCTACATGTACCCTCACAGGTCAGACAGAGGCTGTGTTCCTGAGCGTCCCTAACACACTTGTCTGTGGTCTTTGTACTTTATATTTATTCATGGTTCAAAACCCAGATCTTGCAACAAGACTCTGCCTTACCACTGGACATCAAGCCAGGATGAAAGTCATTTTGCTAGAAAGGTCAGTCAGAGTCCTCCTCACAAGTCAGTTACTAATGGGTTTGCACCCATGCAGCGGTCCATTGGGTCACCATGGTACCGAATCTCAGAACCGATGACAAGCCACTCCTGCACTGTCTTCCATTCCCTCTCCCCAGGTTGACCAGGAGCCTCCTCTTTAAATTTTCACACATGCCAATGCTCCCCGAATCAGCACCTGTTTCATCACTATGCCACGCACGCAAATTCCACCCCTAGCCCAATCTGAGAAAAGTGCCAACCTCTGGCTCCTTCTCAAGGTGCTCCGGCTTCTCTTCTGGTCACCCTCCCGAGTCCACTATTGGCCTTTACCCACTTCTCTTTCATGCCAGACGAGAGAACCTCAGTTTTGGTGGATCGCCCTTTCCGCTCTGTGACCTCAGTCTCTGCTGTTGCTAGCCTGCACCCAACAGCAGTGAGCTGCTTCTGGTTCCAGGAGCTCCTGTCTTGTTTTTCTTGTTCTGTCTCATTTTCTTGTGCCTATAGTAGACATCTTCCTGTCCTTTGAGTGAGGAATCACTAGACTGGTGGATATTTCTCATTTTGTCACACCCTAAAAAGAGTGACAACGCTCTCTGTGGCGGTGCACGGGCTCTGGCCTTTTGGCTCACCTTCCATTTGGCCGCTATGGGAAGTACTCCTTCCTAACCCCCAAAACACACACACTTGGGTGCCTCTTACTGAACTTAAATATCGTCCATCTCCAGAAAAGCGTAAAGCCTCAGCAACTGAACTTTTACTGCCAGACAGCTTGGCCCCCATATAAACTTGATAACGGCAGCCACTGGCCCAAGGAGGGTACCTTCAATAACAATACTGTCCAGGACCTGGACACAATCTGCCACCTCAACGGCAGATGGGCAGAGATCCCTCATGTACAGGTCCTTACTGCTCTCAGGATGTACCCTTCCCTCCTTCAGGCATGTGGGGTGATCCATGTACCGCTGGCTCGCTCCACATCACAGAATCCCCATCACCTGATCCCCTACCTCTCCGAACTCTCTTGACAACACTCCTCCTGTCTCTACTCCTCCCCATGCCCCAAGTCCAGCCTTCTCAATCTCCCCAGCCAGATGCCCCCGTGTCATCTATGTCACCCTCCTCCTCTTCCACTCCTCCATCGCTGTTTTCTCCTCCTGCATGCAGCACTTGGTCTCACCCTGCCCAACTCCATCGTCTTTTTTTTTTTTTCAGGACCTGGGTTTGAACTCATGACCTTGCACTTGCCAGGCAACTCCACCATCCTGCAGCCAGTGTTTCCACCCTCTTGTTCTCAGCTACTGCCTTCCCAGCCCCAATCTCTTCTCCCGCTCCAGAAACAGGTTGGTCGCAAGGAGCTGGTTCGCATTCATGTCCTTTGACCCTCTCTGTTCTACCACAGATTTTTCATAGGTTAGGCTCCTTCTCTGCTAATCCCTATAACTACATAAAGGAGCGGTAATTCACCGTTAATTCCTATGATCTCTACTTTAAGGATCTGCATGTTATCCTCACTGCTCTACCTTGTCCTCCCAACTAAAGATCTGACTCTGGCAGGTAGCTCATATGGGAGGAGACCAGAGACACCACACTGACCCTAACCATCTTGCAGGTACAGCTGTGGTTCCGGATGCTGACCCCCATCAGGAGTATCAGAACCTCACGGCTCAGCCTTCGTGGCCACTATGGCTGGCTGCCTGACTGCAGGACTTAAGAAAATTTCATGCAAGGCCACCAGTTACCAGAAATATCTTCTTACCTTTGTATGCACTTTCTCAGGAAGGATAGAGACCCCTCTCGCTGCCCAAAAGACTTCAGATGTAGTTTGCAAAACTCTTATACAAGAGATAATACCCTCATTTGGCTTACCCTGGTCTAGCTCTCTCAGATTACCCAGCAGGTATCTCCAAGTCTAAACATTACTTGGCACCTGCAGATACCGTACCATCCACATCTTCAGGCAAAGGAGAAAGGGCAAGTGGTTTTGTAAAAACATACCTCACACAACTTATTCTAGAACCAGACTTGCCCTGGCCTCAGCTCCTTCCCTTAGCCCTAACTCAACTCAGGCCACTCCTCACTATTTTTTTTTTTTTTTTTTTTTTTTTTTTTGTCTTTTTGAGACAGGGTCTCACTACGTAGTTCAGGCTGGTCTTGAGCTCACTTTTGTAGCCCAGGCTGGTCTCGAACTCACACCGGTCCTCCTGCCTCAGCCTCCCGAGTGCTGGGATTACAGGCACATGCCACCATGCCTGGCCACTCCCCACTTTTCTAAGTCCCTCTGAATTTATGATGGTAGACCATTCCTGCTTTACAACTTTCCCACCTCACAAAACCTTCCTCCCATCGCTGACTGTATCCCAACCCTCTCCTTCCTCCAAAACTGTGTGAGACAGTACGCTGACCTCTGCCTTCCACAACCCTGAACCAAACACCCCTACAACTCCTAGGGACTTAATCTATCTCAAATCTGCTGTAGCCCAGGTGAACGGGCCCCCATCGGCCCATCCTCACAACAAACAGCGGTCAAGGTTGTTGGCCTTCCTTCCTGGCTCCACATCACACAGGCTAAGCAGTTTCCACAAACCTTGACACTTCTGATCGCGAACTCTCACTCTCAGAGTGGTCCCTGCAACTTCTCTTCCTCAGCCACCTCCACCTCACCACACCTATAACCCGATCTCTTGGGAGACTGTAAACAGGTGGATCACTACAAGTCTGATCTAGTGGTGAGACTCTGAGCACCCTATAGACCCTTCCTCCCCTCAAAAAAAAAAAAAAAAAAAGCCTCACCCCAGTGTCTCAGCTGCAGGGGTCATTTGCGGAGGCCATCTCTTCTATAGGCCCAAATGACGCTTCTCTTCTCAACCCATTCACCATATTGACCACCACTTCTCCAGTCCTTCAAGCCCTTCCTTGCATGATATCCCAACTCCTAAGAAACACATTCCAATTCATTCAGAACTACAGCTTTACTAATTGCTTCACCAATTTTTCTGACTGCTGGCTCTGCCTGTCTTTCCACAGGATCTGTACATAGCCTACGTCATCACCTTAAATACCTCTTCTCTTCCGACTGATTCTAAGGGACAAAGTGTTGGGCCCTTATGCCTAATGTTTCAGTATAATTGGCCAAAAAGCCTCTCTTGCATCCAGTGCCCTGACCCTCCCCAATCCTCCTCTCAAGTGGGAGATCTAAACCTCTGTACACATTTCCTTCTGGGTCCCAACACCTCAAATCCTCTTGTCTCTCCCCATGGTCTATTTTTCATTTTGTTGCAGGTAGCCAAGTAAGATAGAAATATTATAGGCAGTCAGACAGGGCTGGGCCTTCAAAGGAGATAACTCAGAAGACAAGATACTTTACAACCGTGGGAGGGACAGATGCTCTTGCTCTGGGCTAGACCTAAAGACCAAAGATCATATGCTGACTGACCTTCCTGAAGATTAGCACCCAGGGGCCAGGGAGATGGCTCCGTGGCACAAGTGCCTGCCTGGCAAGTGCAAGGTCGTGAGTTTGAACCCTGGTCCCACCAAAAAAAAAAAAAAAAGATTAGCATCCAGGTCATCACCCCAAGGGCACCAGGAAGAATCATTAATCCTACTACCAGTTGGCTACTGGACAGTCTTGTTCTATATTCATGCCTGCTTGCTATGTGACTCGCTTCCCCATTTGGTCTTGGATTTAATCAATTTTACCTGAGCAATGGTGCTTGTAATCTCATTGGTTGCCCATAGTTTTGTCCCACCCCATGCCCACCTAAGTGAGTTCCCATGTTCTCTACCACCTAAAAGCCACCTCACTGCATGGTTTTACACTATAAAAGTCCCTGGAAGAGACAGCTTCCCAGGGACAATCTGCTTAGGACCCTCTTCTGTCCCTCTCTTGACAGAAGCTTCGTTTCCCCAATAAATGTATTCTGCTCATAACCTCCATTTATTCCTAAAATTCATGCTTTAGTTTTAGAGAACATAAAATTATCCCAGGTCAGATTGGGAGATTATTTTTCTCCTATATCATTTGGAGGTTCCCTATACCAATTTGTGACCAGAGAGCTTTTACCTGCCTCCTGCCCCCCTAGCAGGGCCCCTGCACTCTGGCTCTCATGGCCCCTCGGCCCCTAGCCACCAAGGCCTAAGTCCTTACTCATGTACAAAATGTGTTGCAACACTAATCTCACAGGGCAGCCCACATGGTTCTAATCCTGGCGAGTCTGAGTCTCTTTTGAGCCACCAGTGCTAGTTTGGGAGTGACAGTGTGTCTGGCACAGGCCACTGTTTCTACTCTACACTTTCTGTGTCTATTCACAAGATTACAGCAGCCATCAACTTTCTCCAAAACCAAATCAACCCACTGGCAGCAGTAGTCCTCCAAAACTGTCAAGCTCTTGATGTCCCTATATCACAAAAAGGCGGGACCTGACTCATATTCAGGAAGAATGCTGCTACTCTGTTAGCCAGTCAGGTGTGTCACACAGAAAGTACATGAACTTCCTGATCTTGCTATGAAGATACAAAGCCCACAATACAAAACAGGGCATTAGCCTCTTCTTCTTCCTCCTCCTGGTGGCTCAGTCTTGGCTCCTGCACACCATCCTCCTCACTCTCTTGGTCCTCTAACCATGATCATTCTCTTGTTACTCACAGCACCTTGTCTTTTTAAACTTTTTTTGAGACTTCTCCAATCCAGGATACAATCTTGCACCACCGACAAGCTTTTTGTCCTAGCCAAGGCCCCTGCTACCAGCTTCCACATGGGCCCGATTCATCATTCCAACAACCACCCAAGCCCCTACCACCATGCCCCGTGGCAGCACAAAGTAGCTAGAAAGAATTCTCCTTTTAATAACAGAAGACAAGATTGATAGGTCTGCGCCCAGGCAGCAGTCCATCAGGTCATCATGGCAGCAAGTCAGCTTGGCGAGAGGATTCCAGAACCAACAACCTCGAGATGCTCTTAGACTGTCTTCCTTCCCCTCTCCCCAGGTTAACGAGGAATTTCCTCTGTTGATTTCACCACTGTGCCGTGTTGTATGTTATGTGTCGGTGCCAAGAGAAACGAGGAGGAGACCCAGTGAATGCAGCCTCAGAGGACTCATTGAGGTCTCTCCCCCAAGTGAGCCCAGAGCCTCAGAAGTCTCTTATTTTTATTCAGGGCTAAGAAAAACCAGCTAAGGAGCGTGCTAACTGACAACACTTCAAGCAGAGCAGGAGGCAACCATTAACATCACAAGCAAAGGAACAAAGAACAGAACCCTCAGGATAAGCCACTATCTGCAGCCTTGAGCCCCAGCTTTCCAGCCCTCCCTGGGCTCTGTCTATTGTTCTTTGCTTCTAGGGATATCAATTGGCCTTGGGTCTTATCTCTATGTTACTATAGTGCCACCCATGTAAACTCCACCCCAGCCCAATCCACTAAAAGCACCACCTCTGTCTTAGCCTTGAAGTTCTCTCTCTGGCTTCTCTTTTGTCCACCCTCCTGTGCCCACCCACTTCTCTTTCATGCCAGAAGAAGGAACCTTACAGTTACAATAAAGGCAGTGGCTGCTCACATAACTGTATGTATAGTTTAGAACTGCAATGTCTCATGTGTTTCGGGAGTGGCTGGATCCTAGGGGTGCTGTACTCAGCAGGAGATGCAGCCACCCCACCGATGAGTTCACGGTTGGCTATGCTGTTAGGAGACCAGCCCATGCTAGAACAGGCAAGTTCACTGGGGGCATGACCTGGAAGGCTGCATTCCAGCTTCCGGGCTACCATGCAGCATACAGATGTCCTCCTCCAGAACCCTCCTCTAGCCCTTCTGCCCTGAGGCCAGCCAATGCTGGACAGAAACTGTGAGCCGAAAAAACACCTCTCATCTTTAGGAACCACCTTTCTGCCTCTGTGTAAAGTCGGCCCTCCCTTGCAATGTGGCTAATACAGCAAAACCAAGCAACCTAAAAAGCATATAAAAAACCCCGCTTTCTCCAGGTGGTGAGTGCTGTTTTGTCCCAGCAATGGGGAAGTGATTAAAGACCGCTCATGTATTTGCAAACAAAATCCACTTTTGTTTTAGAAAACAAAAAGCCAAGAACATGGCCTCCCCAGAACTCCATGGAAAAGACCAAAGGACCCAGCCAGGGCACTGACCTGAACTTGCCGGTGCGCACCTGCAGCGCTCTCATTCCGCACCTCTGGGCCCCACCAATGTCACCCACGATATCGTCCCCGATCATGATGGCCTGTCAGGGCAGTGAAATATGCACAGAAGTGAATCAGGAGAAGTTTATTCCCGAATTCCTTCACCTTTTCTGACATAATAACCTGCTTGAGTTGATGTTTAAAACCACTACCACATGAAGTAAGCAAGATAATATTGTCATTGTATTGACTAAAAGTCAACCCACCTTGAATATATCGCCTTGCTGCCTCCTTGGGCTGAGGCTCTGGATGGCATATATTTGCACCTCTAAAATCAATCAGCAGACGTCAAAATGATTTGGTGCACTGAGGCCAAGGGGATGCTGATGCACTTAGGCTTTACCTAGTGAATATAGGCTACACTTTATGCTGAATTCTCTGTAAGCCCTCGGTTCTGTGAAAGCTGATTAAATCCCTGGCAAATCTTTGTAATCTACAGTTTAGGGTATAGCTTTCAGTAGCAAAGATACTATGTATCAAAACCATAATAATACACAACAGCAAAATATATACACAGGAAATGTCCCCGATCTGGATACCACTTCAAAGGCAGTCACAAGATAGACTCCTTGATTGAAGCAACCAGAAACTAGACAAACTTTTATGAGCCAATGGTTTTTAAAACTTCATACAAGGGTAGACATTGATTTCTGTGACACAGGAGAGAAGAGCCCTGGGGTTGGTCCAGCTTACTGCTATCAGAGTTTCTAGACCTCAGATAAAAGGGGATACTATACAGTGACTCATGTCCCTAAAGTCATACACTGAAGCCCTAGCCTCCAATGTGTCTATATTTGGAGGCTGGGCCTCTAAGGAGCTAATTAAGATTGCAAAGAGGTCACAAGACTGGGTTCTGACCCACTGAGAGTAGGGTCCTTGTTAGAAGAAGAGATGTCACTGTTCTTTTCACATAAGCACAGATAAGTCCTCAAACAAGGAGGCAGCCACTCCAGTTTGGATATAGTTTATTCTCAAAGGGCTCATGTCCAGGAAGCAGAGTGCCCAGCACAGTGGTGTTGAAATAGCAGAATCTGTAAGAGGTGGAGAGAGGTGGCTGGGTCATGGGGCTTCCACCTTTGGAAGGGATTGACGCTGGTTTCGTGGAGTGAGTTAGGGAGAGCGAGCTGGAGGTTAGTTACACAGCGAGGCTATTCCAGAACGCCTGGGCCCCCATGCACAGCTCCGTCCCTCTGCTTTTCCACTGCACTGGGTGGCAGTGCGAGCACCCTCATCAGTGGAGGAAAAGATGGGGCTGTCAAATCTTGGACTTTCAGTCTCTAAATAAGTGTTTTCATAAAGTGCCCCATGTCAGCTATTCTATCACAGCAATACAAAACTAATGAGGACAACCATGTTCTACAAGCCATGAGCAAAGCCTCACCAGAAAACAAATTTGACACCTTCATCTCAGAATTCTAGCCCCAGAACTAGAATGTACATTCCTGTTGTTTACCTTACCCTGGCTATTTTCTTCCCATGAACTGTTAGTAAGAGGGAAGTCCAGGATGGAGCCCAGTGGACACTGTAGCACTAGCTAGCTTTTCACTCTGAGACAAAAGACCTGGGATACCTTACAAGCAGATCTCTGGCTCACATTTCAGAGGTGTCAGTCCATGCTCAGCTGGGTTCAAGGGAGAAAGACAGAGCCAGAGCCAGAGCCAGAGCCAGAGCCAGAGCCACCTCTGAACACTGTTGCATTGGAGCAAAACCTCAATACACAAGTCTTTGGGGGATATTTCCTGTCTCAATCATCAAGACTCCAACTGAAGACAAAGCAAA
Organism: Myocastor coypus; assembly: GCA_004027025.1. Taxonomy (NCBI): domain Eukaryota; kingdom Metazoa; phylum Chordata; class Mammalia; order Rodentia; family Myocastoridae; genus Myocastor; species Myocastor coypus. Next base: position 1,522 of record PVJA010042654.1, on the reverse strand, counting down.
GGCCCTGCAGAAGCACACACCTGTTTCCTCCAGGTGCAGGAGGAAGCTATTCCTCCTAAATAGTTCATCCAGCCATGAACTCATCAGTACTCTCATAATCAGGTTACTTCTTGAGGTCCCATCTCTGAATCCTGCAGCATTGGGGATCAAGACCTCACACAAGGGCTGGCAAGACAGCTCAAAAGACTATAGGCCTGCTTAGGCAAGAGCAGGTATTGGGGTTCTATCACCAGCACCACATGCCATGCTGACCCTTCCCGTGGGTGCACTGAGCCAGACACTGAGACTGGGCATGGTGGTGCACACCTGTAATCCCAGCACTGGTGAGGATCACTATGAATCTGAGCTGTATAGTGAGACCGTGTACCAAAAACATAATGGTGGTAATAATTAATAATAATAATAATAATAATAATAATAATAATAATAGACCTCACATAAGTCTTTGGAGGCTACTTTATATCTAAACTATTACAATCCCCAAAGTGAAGAGATGAAGCCAAGATTCTGTGGAGACTGAAGTAGCACAATTTGATGGGACACAGAATCAGACAGAACTGCACAGAAAGAACTGCAGGGATTCCCAGATGGTCCCTTCAGGTATCTAGTAAACTACTGACTGATATACTTGAATAAGGAAATGCCTAAGACCTGGGAAAGGAGCACATAGAAGCAATGAAAGAAACTGAGCCTAGACCTCATACAAGGCTGGGCTTGTTCTCACTAGCCAGGTTGGAAAATTTTTTGTTTGCTTTTTGGTTTTTCTCTCTATTAGTTCAGGCTGGCCTCAAAGTCATGGTGATCCTCTGACCTCAGCCTTCTGAGTGCTGGAATTACAGTAATGTGTCTTCATACCAGGCTGAAAGAAAAACCTTGTAATTCATACAACACTGGGTAGCAGTCTTAGAAGCATCCTGCTTCACTGATGGAGAGTAATTAGTCCCAGACCAAACCTTGTCCTAGTGCTGCCTCCCAAGTCTTAAGAAGCAAGATCTAGCAGAATCCAATTGTTTTCAAGTAATTTAGTGGTGTTCCAGAACAAATCTCAGACACATTTTGGTCACATAAAAATACCAAACACTTGAAAAGGTGTAATTCACAATCATATTCAATAAAAAAATTATCAGACAAGCAACAGAAGAACACAGTTCAAACAAAGGGGAGAAGTCTATCAATCAAAACTAATCCTAAAAAAACAAAAAACAAAAACGAACTAATCCTGAACTGACACAAATGTGAGAATTAGTAGATAAGAACATTGCAGTTCTTATAATTGTGCTCCATATGCTCCAAACATTAAATAGAGAAATGGAAGATAGAAGAAAAAGGTCCAGGCCGGGCGTGGTGGCTCATGCCTATAATCCCAACACTCAAGAGGCAGAGGCAGGAGGATCGGTGCGAGTTCGAGACCAGCCTGGGCTACAAAAGTGAGCTCAAGGCCAGCCTCAACTGCCTAGGGAGACGCTGTCTCAAAAAGACAAAAAAAAAAAAAAAAAAAAAAAAAAAAAAAAAAAAAAAAAAA
>PVJA010042653.1:0-17199 GCA_004027025.1 Myocastor coypus | reverse complement strand
AGAAAAAAAAATATAGAGAGAGAGAGAGAGACAGAGAGAGAGAGAGAGAGGGAGAGAGAGAGAGAGAGAGAGAGAGAGAGAGAGAGATTCACGGAGAGATTTCTACAAAACTTTCAAATGCTTTTCAAATAATCAAGTATTTAAATATGTATACATCTTAACTGTTTACAAGTGAATACCATGCATTAAAGTGCATAAATTTAAATTTCTCTGTTGAAAATATAAATTCATGTCTTTATTTAATTAAATTCTTCTATTGACAACTATGATCAGTAAATTTTTAAGGAAACTAAAGTTCCTTTTAAGGTGGTAATAGTGTTTTTATATGTCCCTCTGCATTTAAATACATCGCTATTATGATTATTACAATTAATTATATGGATCTTTATTAATCTCCCTCAGGTTGGTTCCATCTTGTGCATGGGAAATTGAGTCACTAGTTGATTTTGGCACATTAGTTTCAAATAGTAAAGTACATTCTCAAAAGATCAATATTAGAAACCATGGCACACGTCCAGGTAAGTACTTGCAGTTGTATAAATTCACTGACCCTTTTAGATCAAATTGTTGTTTTAAATATGTAGAATGTATTATTAATAGGTAAGTTCTCTGGGTTTTTCTGTTTGTTTGTCTGTTTTTGACTTTTTGAGATAGGGTCTCACTGTGCAGTTCAGGCTAGCATTGAACTCACTTTTGTAGCCCAGGCTGGTCTTAAATTTACACCGATCCTCCTGGCTGAGACTCCCAAGTGCTGGGATTACAGGTGTGCACCACCACACCTGTCGAATTCTCTGATTTAATAATCTATCTCTTATTTCAAATAGTTCAAAACCAAAGATCATTAAAACGTTATGTATGACTTCAAAGAATAGTTAATGCAATAATTCAGGGAAAGTACATCTATCTATGTATGATCTTGATTAACATAGCTGATTCGTACATGAAGGTTGATCTTCATGTGAATGACAACTAAGATAGTGCCATAAAAGTGGCATTGTTCACATAGCAGCCTAAAATCAATTAGGGCATGATGCTATCTTTGTGGTGTAATATGATACAAATTTATTTAAAGATGTTGAAATTGAGATCAACTAGGATTAATAAAATGTATGATATCTGTCTTATATACACACTTAGTGCTGTATATGGTACCTGGCTTATCAGAGGCATTCAATTAATTTTTTGCCTCTTTCTTATAGCCAAGGTTGAATTCACATCATATTGTGTAGACAATGTTGAGTAATTTTTTTTTCTGAAACAATAAATGTTTCTTTCTTCCCCAGATTCTCCTCTGAAGACTGGAATTCTAGTGATTATTAATGTGGGCTAAAAGTTTCCATAAAAGTGTATATTATTGTGTGTGTGTGTGTGTGTGTGTGCAACCATACATACTTTTTCATTTATCACATAAAGTAGATAGGTATAAAGTCACTTAAATTTTCAGTGTTTTGATTATTTGATGAGGATCATAGATTGCAAGATTGCTGTTTCTCCTAATAGAACATAAGGCTACCTCCAGATGGGAGATGGCCCCCCATCCCATATTGAATATATAAACCGGATCTTGAATCCAAACCTTTCTACCAGTAACTAGGGTTCGTTCTCTCAATCTGCCTGATTGAGCACTGGGAATTAAGAGAAAATGAAGCCACCACATTACCGGTTTTCTTTCCTAAGGCACAATGGAATAAAACTGATAAGTATTCCATGTTTAATGTTGCTCATTTTGTATTTGGTGCTATCTCCTGTTTTCTTATTAGTCTACATTTGTGATATGTACTAATTACATTAAGATTGGGTAATTTGTTCATATACATATCTTTAGATGTTTTAGAAAATGAAATAATATAAATATAACCTCAATCATGTATCACTGTGATAAATCTATAAGGCTTTTTCAGAGCCTTAGCAACAATAATATATGCTTTTATTCCAAACTATCACCAAATTTTATAATTTGTATGAACTAAATATGTATTTCATTGAATACATAGTACTACTTAATGCAATAAAAGAAATAAAATGAAGGTACATATCTGGGCCCACATACTTAAAGAGAAATAATCTACATTGTTAATAAGTATTGTAGTATCATTTTATAAACATGCAATGTTTGTCCTAACTTGGTTATGTGTGTTTTAATTGAATAATGTGAAATGTTAGTTGCTCTTATCTTACAAACTGAAACAAATTTCATCAACCAGAACAGCCGTCTGACTTTTGAAAAGTAACTGAACATTTCCAAATGTTTATTTTCTTATTTGTAAAATGAAAATGAATTACTGGACCTTTATTGAATGTTATTAGTATTTAACTGCACAAATATGCAATTTACTAGCATGACTTTGGTTGTTTACAAGATTTGGCTATTACAAATTGGGTTGCTATAAACATAGGTGCACAGATATTGCTATGGTATGATGTTTCCAGTTCTTCTGGGAAAATTCCCAGTAGGGGGATAGCTGGATTGAATGGGAGTTCCAGTTCTAGTTTTTTTAAGGATGCTCCACACTGCTTTTCATAGCGGTTGCACCAATCTGCATTGCCACCAGAAGTGAAGAAGGGGTCCCTTTTCCCCTCCAGCTCTCCAACATTTTTTGCTGGTTGATTTCTTTACGATAGCCATTCTTTCTGGGGTGAAATGGTATCAAAGTGTTGTTTTGATTTGCATTTCATGAATGGCTAGCGATGTGGAGCTTTTCTTCATGTACTTACAGGCTTGTTGAATTTCTTTCTCTGAGAATTGTCAGTTCATCTCAAATGTCCATTTCTGGACTGGATCTTTGAATTTTGGACCCTAATGGTGTTTGGTTCTTTATAAATTCTAGATAGAAGACCTTTGTTTGAATATTTATTGTTAAAATCTTTTCAAAATTTATGGGTTGTCTTTTCACTCTTTTGATAATTTCTTTTTTTTTTATTTTATTTTTATTTTTATTTTTTTTCTTGTTTCAGAACCTTTATTTGTTTATTCACTCATTTTTATGGCCGGCTCAGCCCGCCCCGAAGGCAGGGCTGTCGCAGCATGTGGTGCCAGGGATCGAACCGCGGTCCCTGAAGCTGCCCAAGCTTTTCCAAGCGGGCGCTTTAGACCACTGAGCCATCCCACCAGGCCCCGATAATTTCTTTTGACATGCAAAAACTTCTTAGGCGGAGGAGATTCCATTTATTGATGGTTTCAAGTGTTAAATGTGCATTTTGATTTCTGTCCATGAACTATTTGCCTACTCCTATGTCTTCAAGATTTCCTCTCACTTTCTCTTCCAGGAGATTTAATATTTGTCTTTTAATATTTAGATCTTTAATCCATTTCGACTTTAGTTTACTACATGGTGATAGACTAGGTTCAAGTTTTAGTTTTCAGCATGTAGAGAGCCAGTTTTTCCTGCACCATTTGTTAAAGAGGCTATCTCTCTTACAGTAAGACTCTTTGGACCCTTAGTCAAAAATAAGGTGGCTGAGTTTGTTTGTATTTGCTTCTGCACCTTCTAATCTATTCCATTGATCCTCAAGTCTATTCTTTTGCCAGTACCATGCTGATTTTATTACTGTAGCTTTGTATTATAACTTTAGATCAGGAATTGTAATGCCTCCTGCCCTGAGTTTGTTGCCCAGAATTGTCTTTGCAATTCTGAGTCTTTTTTTGGTTCCAAATATATTTTAGGAATGATTTCTCCAGGTTTGTGAGGTATGATGATGGTATTTGGATAGGAATTTCATTGAATCTGTACAACAATTCAGGGAGTATGGCCATCTTCACAATGTTCTTCCTATGCAGGAACAGGGCTTTTCTCCTGAAATGTTCTCTGAGAACATTTTCTCAGATCCTCTAAGATCTCTCTTTTCAGAGTACTGCAGTTTTCATTGCCTAAGTATTTCATTTTCTTCTGTGATATCCTAAAAGGTACTCTTTCTCTAGTTTCTCTCTCAGTGTGTTTATAATCTGTGTAGAGCAATGCTATTGATTTTATGCATTGACTTTATAACCTGCTATTCTACTGAATTTTTACATTAGTTCTAGGAGGTTCTTCGTGGAGTTTTTGGGGACTTCCAAGTAGATTATCATGTCGTCTGCAAATAGTGATATTTTTACTTCTTCTTCTTTCTCTTTCTTGTCTCATGGCTCTAGCCAGTAATTACAGAGCTATATTGAATAGGAGTGGTGATAGGGGACATCCTTGTGTTGTGCCAGGTTTGAGACTAAAAGACTTGAGTTTTTCCCCATTTAGAATTATGTTAGTTGTTGCATTGTCATAAATGACTTTTATCAGGTTGAGGTAGAAGCCTTCTATTACAATTTTCTGTAGGCCTTTGAACATGAATGATTGTTGGGCTTTCTTCAAGGCCTTTTTGGCATCAATTGAAACAATCATGTGATTTTTGGTTTTGGCTCTATTGATATAGTGTATTGCATTTATAGATTGGCATATATGGAATCATCCTTGCATCCTTTGGATGAATCCTACCTGATCACAGTGTATAAACTTCTTGATGACTTGTTGCATTCTACTGGCCAGCATTTTATTGAGTATTCTTTCATCTATGTTCATGAGAGAAATTGGCCTATAGTTTTCTTTTCTAGTTGCATCTCTTTCTGGTTTTGATATCAGTGTAATATTTGCCTCTAGGAATGATTTTGGAAGGATTGCTTCCTTTTCAATTTCACTGAAGAGTTTCAGGAGTGTTGGGATTATATCTTCTATAAACTTCTTGTAGAACTCAGCAGTGAATCCATCAGGTCCCAGACTTTTCTTTGTCAGTAAGCTTTTTATTACATTTTGTATTTCATTGACTGTTATTGCATTATTGAGAGTACTTATGTCTTCTTGATTCAGTTTGGGTAATTTGTACTTTTCTAGGAATTAGTCCATTTCATCTGTGTCTTCAATTCTGTGAGAGTAAAGCTTCTCAAAGTGGGTATTTATGATCCTCTGAATCTCTCTCGAGTCTGTAATAATTTCACCCTATTCATTCCTTATTGCTTGAATTTGAGTCCTTTATTTCCTCTTTTTTATGAGGTTAGCTAGGGGCTTATCAATTTTATTTAATCTTTCAAAGAACCAGCTTTTGCTTCATTGTTTTTCTTGTCTCAATTCAATTAATTTCTGCTCTAATATTTATAATTTCCTCCCGTCTTTGGGCTTTGGATTTTTTTTGCTCTTCCGTTTCCAGTTGGTTTAGGTGCTCCATGACAGTATTTATGTGCTCCCGTTTTGTTTTGTTATTGTGTGAATCCATAGCTATAAATTTCCCTCTAAGAACTGCTTTCTTCGCATCCCATAAATTCTGGTAGGTTGTGTTTGAATTTTCATTAAATTGTATGCAGTGTTTAATTTCATATGTAACCCACTGTTTCCTGAGAAGAGTGGTGTTTAATTTCCATGTATTTCTGGAGTTCTTGTTGTTTCTTTTGTTATTTATTTCCAGTTTCATTACACTGTGGTCAGATAATATGCATGGGATAATTTCTATTTTTAGGCATATACTTAAGCATGACCTATATACTAATATGTGGTCTAGTTTAGAAAACATCCCATGTATAACTGAATAAAATATGTATTCAGAAGTTGTTGGGTGGAACACTCTGTGTATGTCCACTAATTCCAGTTGTTCCAAGTTCTGGTTCAGTTTTGCTACTTTGCTAATTTTTTGTCTGCTTGACCTATCTTTTTTTGGATAAGGGGTGTTAAGGTCTCCTGTTAAGATTGTAGTATTGGATATTGGGTTTTTCATGTCCATTAAGGTTTGCCTAAAATAACCTACTGGTCCTGTGCTGGGTGCATACATGCTTATGAGTGTTACCTCTTCATCTTGAATTTTTCCTCTAATTAGTATGTAGTGGCCTTGTTTATTTTGTTTGATCAATCTTGGTTTGAAGTTTAGACTGTATGAAAATAGGATTGCTACCCCTGCTTTTTTTTTTTTTTTTTTTTTTTTTTTTTTAGGTGTTGGTGAATGCAGTATTGTTTTCAATCCTTTAACTTTAGGCTATGAATTTCTTTGTGAGTTAAGTGTGTTTCTTGTATACAACATGTGGTTGGTTTTTGCTTCCTTATCCACTCTGCCAGTTCATTTCTTTTAATTGGAGAATTGAGACTATTTACATTGATGATTATAATTGAAATGTATTGACTTATTATTGACATACCTGTTACTTACTAATGTTTTCCCCTTTTTCTCATGTGTTTAGTTAAGTACCCTATTTGGTGGGATCTTGCTATTCTCATTTCTTGGGATTAGTCATTTTGTCCCTTTCTAAAATATTCTTCAGTATACTGTGTAGGCTTGGCTTTGATGTCATGACATTCTTTAGTTGTTTTTTGTCATGGAAGTATTTCACTTCTCCCTCATACTTGAGAGTTTTGCCGAGTATAGCAGTCTGGGCTGACATTTGTTTTCATGGAGGACTAAAAGCACTCTGCTCCATACTCTTCTTGACTTCATGGACTGGGAGGAGAAATTTGCCATTATTCTTGTGTGTTTTCCTTTAAATGTGATCTGTTTCTTTTCTCTAGCAGCTTTTAGTATTCTATGCTTCCGCTGAATTCTGGAATCTTGACTATTTTATGTCTTGGTGTTTTTATTTGGATTGATCTTATTTGGGGTTCTTTATGCTTCAGTTACCTGAGTGTCTGATTGTGTTCTCATATTTTGGAAGTTTTATGCTGTTACTTCTGCCCACATTCCTTTTATATCATTTGTGTTGACTCTTTCCTTCTAGTTAATTCCTATTAATCTCACGTTGTTCATTTTTGCATCATCTTGCAGATGTTGAATTATTTTTTTCCTACATCCTAGTTGTTTTTAAGAGATCCTTTCTTACCTTTTTGCTAGCTTCTACTGTGTCTTCAGGATCTGAGACTCTATCTTCATTTTCATTGATACAGTTTTACCATCTTGTGATTGAGATTTTATTTTCTTGTATCTCTTTGAAACTGTTTCATGAGATCTATTTCTTTCCTATACTGCTCTGTCAGGGAATCGATCATTTTTTCTATTCTCCTCTCATTTTTATTAATGTCTTCTTTTGTAGTATTAAAGCCTCTCATTATAGTTATCCATTCTCTCTCTAGTTTAGACAATATTTCTGTTCTGTTCTCCTCTCTACCTTTCTGTAGTTGTTCCTCTACTTTGATGACATTAATTTAGACATGTATTTCTTAACATCAGATATTATTTCTCCTCTAGTTTCCTCGATACTTTTCTCCAGTTGTTTTTCCATTTCATGCATTTCTTTTTTATACTTCAGATATTATCTGTGACCTGAGTTGCTCTATAAGTTTCTGCACTTGTCTGTCCAACTCAGATGCTATCGATTCAAAGATTTCATCTGCTTGATTCCAGTTTTTTTCCATGTTAGTGTTTTGTATTTGTTTTAGGTGGACTCGGGACTTGAGATTGAATCTTGTTCCTTGTCTTTGTCATTTTTATAGCAGTGATCTCAGCACTTAGATGGACTTATGCAGTTAACACCTATGGAAATTTCAGTTGGGATCCACCAAGCTTGTTCCCCTCCAGATGTGCTTGGCCTGAGAATCAGCGCTCAGGCAGCTGGCTTCCACAAGGTCAAGTGGGTCAGGACAGTGGTCAGCAGTGTGAAGACAGTTGGTGGTCATATGGAATCAGTGGATGGAGTCAGGGCACGGGTAGTTGTTGAGTCAGGGGATGAACGCCAGCTCGGAGAGTTCTTACCTGGCTGTCAGTTAGGCCAGGTCAGGAAGGTGGGTGGAAGTGGAGCTCCAGCTGGAGAGAATCAGGGGATCCATGCAGGCTGAGGCTGCTGCATGGCCTGGTTGGGATGGCGGGCTCAGTTTGAGGTGGAGTCGCGCAGGCTGCCAAGCTGCTGGATCAAGATGTAGGGCGGGCACTACGAGGTGGAGCCGCTGTGCTGCTGGCTCTAGATGGTGAACGGGCAGGTCCCAGATGGATCCGCCGTGCTCCTGTGTGAAGATGGCACAGGTGCAGCGCCAAAGTGGAGCTGCCGCGCTGCTGGATGGATATGACATGTGGGCAGGTCCCAGGGGGCGACGCCATGCTGTTGGATGAAGATGGCATGGGAGCAGGTCCCAGGGGAGCCGCCACGTTGCTGGATGAAGATGGCGTGGGCACTAGCATAACTTTGGGACATTGCAAATAGGTAAAATCTTTAACTGTTGATGAATGCTGAGCTGTAAAACTAAACTCACATTTGTACAGTGTCCTACACATCTATCCTTGATTGTGAATCTGAATGCTACATTATAAGAGTAGATGCAACTTGAGTACATAATCATAAGTGAAATAAATCAGACTCACATGTGTAAATGTGGTATTGTTTCCCTGGTGTGAGAAACTAAAAGGGAAAATAAGCTCTAAAATGTGCAATAGATATTGTGAAATGGGAAGTTTTTTCAAAGGGAAAAAGAACAAGAATGGGTGAAAGGAGAAAGAACAGTACGGAAAAAGGAAAAACTATAAGCCAGTATTAGTGTCATTTTGTTCATTACAAAAGAAGGTGTGTGCTAATATCGATTAGAGCAATTTTTAATTCCCATATTCTAGTACCCTGAGGAACTACTTTGAAGACAGCAACATGGAATATATTAGCTATGATTCTTCCATGATTTTGAAATTTTGTTTTACCTTTTCTTCCATAAAATAAAAATAGATTTTATGTGTAAACTATCACCTTTACTCTACTTAGGTATGTTTAGCGTGGAATACAGTGGCCAGTTACCTATCCGCTTTTTTCCATCCTGTTTTGCTGTGAGTCCAGAGACTTCTATGATGATCAAAGTCGATTTCTGTGCAGATCAATCTAGACTTGTAAATGAAATGGTGAGGTAAGTATATATTTATGCTTCTTAACTCTGCTTCAGCAGTTTTTTTCTGATCTGATTTCCTCTATACACGTCTGAATTTGTTTCTTTACTTCAGATGCTATTAATTCCGAGGTTTTAGCTGTGTGATTCCCAGTTACTTCTATGTTAGTGTCTCCTGCATTTATTCTGGGTAGGCATGGGGCCTGAGATTTCATCTTGTTCCTTCTCTTTGTCATTTTGTGTAGCACTGTCCTTTGCCCATTGGTGTAGAGCTCTGGTGCAGTTACGCGGTTAGCACTTACTGAAATTCAGGTCCGGATCAACCAAGTTGGAACTTGTCCAGATATGTTGACTGGATCTGGCTGCTGCACTCCACTCTTTCTGCTGTTGCTCATGGAAGTGAACCCCCTGTGCTACTCTAGCAATATGTTCAGGTCCTGCATTAGCTGGGAGGGTCTGAGCCCTGCCTCTCTGCAGGGAACTTTGCTGCAGGAATCCACAGGAGATGCCGGGTCTGGGGTCTGCAAAAGCACCTACAAGCACCTTTTGCTGAACTCCTGGCAGGGAAGTATTGGGTGGGCACCTACCTGCACCCATGCAGCAGTTGGGTTTCGGGTGGGAGGGCAGGGTATCCAGTGGGCGCTCGCAGTTGGAGAAGTCCCTACCTACATGTGCAGGCCAGGGCAGCTGGTTTCTGTGCTAAACGTCTTAATTCTTTTATTCTTTTTTTTTTTTTTTTTTTTTTTTTTTTTTTTTTTTTTTTTTTTGTCTTTTTGAGACAGGGGTCTCGCTATGCAGTTGAGGTTGGCCTTGAGCTCACTTTTGTAGCCCAGGCTGGTCTCGAACTCGCACCAATCCTCCTGCCTCAGCCTCCCGAGTGCTGGGATTACAGGCGTGAGCTACCACGCCCGGCTAAACGTCTTAATTCTGATATGACTCTCTTTCCTCTTCCACCCTTCAAATATACCCTCATTTATATATTAGTTACTTTTTCTTTTATTTTACTCTTCAATGTAATACTATTTTCCAAGCATTGAATTCTCAAAAATGGAAAGAACTAGTGCGTGGCTATATGTATATAAAATAGAAGACCCTAGTTTGGATTTTGTGGAGGGAAGAGAGATATCAGGAGAGCACCCTATTAATAAGGTAACAATTGAGCTACATATACATAAGCAATAGGATTTAGTGTGTTTGCCAAGTTGTAGAGGAAGCAAATACATTAATGGAAGTGAGTTTATCGGAGTTCAGGCAGAGCAAGCAACAGAATTGATATACTGACAGTTCTTTGCTTTGGGAGATTGGAGGCAATACAGAATTAAAGAGATGTGCTGAATGATGAAAAATTGGAAAATGATTTGGGGAAGGAAAGGGAATGTAGTGAATTCCTAACTGGAAAACTTCTTATGCCAAGCTGAAATGAACTAGCATAGTGCTGAGTATGGAAAGTCCACATGAGGCTATTGCCAGTAGCATGAGAGAGAGAACTGAGAAGCTGTTGGGATGTTAGGGAAGCTGTTTGGAGAAGCTGTTGGAGCTGTTAGAAGCTACTAGTTCTCTTGAACTGTTCTGCTGGAGGACCTTGTGATGCTGGCTTATCTGGTAAACTTGGCTGTTCTTGTCTGAGGAGGAACTTGGGACCTTGTTATCACTTAAAATGGCTGCCATTCATTTTGGGTGAGCTCTGGTGCTCATCTTAAGCATTGTTTTCCTACTTCAAAGGGGAAGATGGTACACTCACCAGGCTCATGGAGAAGCTTGTGACATGGGCTTTATTGATGGGAACTTAGCTTTCCCCATTGCTGGAGCAGCTTGGGAAGTCACTGTTGCTGGGAATGGCTAAAATACCTTTGTGGAAGTTCTGGTGCTTACCTTGAGCTTTGCTTCTTGGTTATAGTTTGGATCCCTCAGCTTGTTTGCACAGATCCTTCATCCCACTGGCATAGACTTTCCCGCTTTGACCACTGACCTTTGGGGATTTCCAACACAGATCTGTGTTACAGGCCTAATTGAGACTTTGTCATGGGGAAATCAAACATATAAAGTTGAGATAGTATCAACAATGTCCAATATTATAGGCTATCACAAATAGTAATGGTTTAGATGATGTTACAGGAAAACACAGTTATTGTGTTACCTACTGGGGCTAGATTGGAAAGATTGCATTTATTACAGAATGAATGTGGATGCAGTTCTCAAAGATAAGTAAAATTAATCTAGAATGCAAAAGTTCATGGGAAATATTGCTTTTAAGGTAGGAAGAGAGATTTTTATGAGATACTCTATATTGCATAGAATTGAAGTGATAATATAGAGAGTGTACCTGAGAAGTAGAATGAGTTAGAAAAGAATCTTAGTTCCCCAACTACAGATAATAATATGAAACATCTATTTATAAAATAATTGGGGACATAGATATGCTATTTAACTCTTTATGGTCACCTTTCATACGTGAGTTTTCCACCTTTATTTTTCCAGTAATGAATTATTTTACATATATGTTGTGTTACTGTGTAGATTAGGACAGAAAGAGGGATTTCATAACCACTGGAATGTATGTGAATGGAAATGCTGTTAAATTATTTAATTTCAATTATAATGTGATTTTATAAAATTCATCAAAATGTTAGAAAAAATAAAGATTTTAATTAAGATATTTATACATATATGTGTTTCCTTATCTTGTAGAGTGAGGTTGGAAGATCATCCTGACACATACTTGAATATTAAAGCTCATGTGGTTGACCAAATTATTGAATTGTTAAGCATGAATGATGAGAGAAAATTGGAATGCATACACTTTGGTTCTATGTTTTTTGGAACATCAAAAATTGAGCATGCGCTTCTATATAATAATAGCCCTGAGCCCATAAAGTGGGTAGCAGTAATGCAAAATGATTGTGTTGGAGAAGAGTTGGTAAGTAAATGGTACAACATTGATATAACAGGTATTAGGGCTTGAGACAAACTATTTTGACTCTATTGATAGATAACACACTGATTAGTTATTCTAAATATATTTTAACATGAGCATATAGAGGTGATTTCATTTATATCCAAGGGTAACCTTAAACATTAAGTAAATTAAGATAACATTTATAATGATATGTATCTGAAATAAACCAGATAAGTGCTTCTTATAAGTCAGTGACTAATTGCGGGGGTTTCTATTCTCATTAATTTCTCAATAGTTCTTTAAATTTTATTGTGTGCCTTAGTCAAATTTAGGTGTGTATTACTTTATTTTTTTATTTTTTGAAGGGACTGGGGTTTGAACTCATGACCTTACACTTGCCAGGCAGGTACTTGTGCCATGATGCTATTTCTCCAGCCCCTGCGTGTGTATTACTTTAAAAACAGATATTTTGTGTTTTGTAGATTCTGACATTTCAATAACTATTTTATCATTTTTGTCAAGATGTTTTTATTTGCTTTGCCTGAATTTGATTTTATTTCTGATTTTAATTTACAGGGCTCAAATATACGACAAAGAACAAATTTTGCTTTAAACAATATCCTCTTTCTAAACAAAATAAAAACTATAGATATTACCACCATTTTTTCTTGTGCTCCTAATGAGGGAGTTTTATTACCTTATGAGAAGACTGTAATTGCACTTGGTTTCAGCCCACAGTAAGCAAAATCTTGTACCATTTTTATGTTTAATATTAGTGTAAATAATATTAACTTCACTTTAACTATATTGAGTTTAATATCATAATAAAATTGATAGAGGCACAATTTTTTATTATGGTTTTTAATGTTTTTTCCATAATTAATATCACTTATAATATTTCTTTGTATGGTGCTAACTAGTTGAGGTTGTATTAAATTTTGTTTTGGACTTCATGGAATTGGAATGGTCAAGTAGAATTTTGTGGCTATTTGGGGTCAAGGTCGTGAACCAATCTCTGCAGCTCTAAACTTGTTCCTGCAGGAATATTCAGGTGAATGAAGCATGTATTTTAGTACTTGGTGTTGTAAGAGCAGACTTCATATCCAATGACAGTGTCTCTGATGTAACTCATGTCTGTCTTTGTTTCCTACTTTCTCCATCCCATCCATCCTTTCCTGTTCTATAATTAGGTTTTTATTATTAAACAATTCTTGTTTTCCAAATTATTTGTTGTCCACTAACAAAAACTTGACCAGGAGAATGCATTCACTCTAGCAGGGAAGAAAAATATTAACTGACATGTTCAGTTACACTCAGAAGTAAAATGAACTATAAGAACCATAGAGAAAATGATCAGCCCACCACGAATTTTTCCTGGAGAGAGAAATCCTTCACAAAAAAGTGACATTTCAGCCAGTTCTTTTTTTTTTTTTTTTTTTGCCTTTTTGAGATAGGGTCTCGCTATGCAGTTCAGGCTGGCCTTGAGCTCACTTTTGTAGCCCAAGCTGGTCACGAACTCGTGCTGATCCTCCTGCCTCAGGCTCCCAAGTGCTGGGATTATAGGCGTGTGCCACCACACCCGGCTTCAGCCAGTTCTTGACAACTTTGTATATTAAAGTTACTCTTGTCATGGAAAGGTTTGCTTCGTGAGTGCTGGCGAGATGCCTCAGTGGCAGTGGTATAAAGCTCCTGTTTAGGTAAGCTTAGGCAGCTGCAGGGACCTTGGTTTGATCCCCACGTATATGTACTAATTCTCCAAAAGGAATGTAATTAGTATGGATAGCAAACCTATACTGCTAATAAACAATACTGACTGTGATTTCTTTACAGACTAATAGATGATAACGAAATAGACGGTGACCCTTTACATAGGCAAGATTATGCTGTTTTCTTGAGATTTGAGACTGTTGGAAGTAAAGATGGAATTTTGAGAAGTGATAACTCCAAAAGTAAGCATAAAGTTATTGAAGTAGTTAAATGCATGGTAATTTTAAATGCTTAAAATTTTGAACATTCATATTTGTAGGAACAGTTTATTGAATTATGTGATTGTTAATTTAAACAAAATGCAAACATACTTATGTGATCCTAACATGTCATTTTGTAGCATGTTAAAAGTCAAGTCAACCTTAGAATCATGTACATAATAATTATGCACTTTAGAATTTATATGACTTTATAGTTTTAAAATAGCATCAGGTAAACAGGATTTAGAGTTTGAGTAAGTAAAAATGGCTTTAATTTAGGAACCAAATTCATAAAATTAGCTATTCCATGGAGGGATGGATGCATCCCAGGAACATAGGAAAGTGGAGAGTCTATTAAGTATTAAAACCAGTACAAGTTACATCTAGCAAAATGTAACTGTGTTAGTAGGTCAGAAATGTTTTGCTTTTACCATTTATGTCACAGTTTGTGCAATGGATTCATATCTTCAGGTAGGAGAATAGTTGTAAGAAACATACAGTAAGTATGACTTTGAACACAAATGGAGAGCCTAGGTTTGCCTAAAGGTAATTTAGAGATTAGAATTGGAAGGGGGAAGCACCAGCAAAAAATGTGAACATTTTTTGAGTTCTAGTTACACTGCCTTTTGCATACCTTATTTCATCTAATTACTGCCTACAGTCCTTAGCTCATATTCCATCCTACTATGTGAAGTATTTTACATTTATATTTGTTCCTAGTTTATATACCATTGTCTATTATTTTACATTGTTTATAACTTTTGGTACTGGGGATCGAACTCAGGACTTATTGCATCCCAGGCAGATCCATATGTCACTGAGGTAAATCCCCAACCCTGTCCATTATTTTTATCACACTTTTTCTTGTACATTTACATTTTTTGTCCCACATACCACAATGATTAAGTGGAAAAAAAACTATAATCTATTACACTTAACTTTCAATCTACTCTGAATTGGCATATGATATCGTAGGTTTTAAAAAAATACATCAAAGCAAATGTACATTATACCTATAACCACTAAGCCTTTGTCATTTCTTTCAAGTGTCTGACATTTCTACTACATTCCCACATTCATTCTTCTTCTTATAATCTCAGATAAATTTCACATACCTTCACTCTTTCCTTAGGCTTCCCATTCTTACTCCTTTATCCCCACTCTAAGGTTGCACACACATTATAGTATTTGGTACTGATAATAGGGTATGTACTAGACTTGTCAATCGTACATGGTTGAATAGAATTCTTATTTTCCCTCAAATCATTTCTGTTTTGTTTTTGTATTTTTAAATTTTATTACTATTAATAAGAAATAACAATGAGACAGTTTCAAAACACATTAGTATGACAGCCACAATAATTAATAAAATACATATTGTTGTCTTCATAGCAGTTGTTCAGAGTGCAAAACACAGACATGATAACTTTTCTAAACACTACTAGTAAAAATATTTCTTCTCATTGAGCTAAGAGAAAGTATTTGTATGTATAGTTCAATATTCCATAATAGTGGGTTATCATCACAACTGGCCTTGTTGGAAGCTGTTGACTTGAGCCTTTTACACCTCAGCATACTTATCTGGCTTTACGTTTTATGCCTCATGGATAAACTTCTCTGCTGCATGGTTAGGGTGTTTTCTATCTTAATAAATTGCATTTTCAAAATTTCACTTACTCAAGCCAAAACATGTAATGCTGTTGCATATTACCTATTCGTATTGAAGTTCTCCATGAAACTCAGAAAAATTTATTTCTTCTATCCTCAAAAATGCATCCAAAAATCTGACCATTTCTCATTAGTCATTTACTACTCTCCCCTAGACATATTGAGTTCCATAATTTTCTTAACATGTGAAGAAATATCCCTTGTTCTTGCTTTTCTCTCTGTGTAGAATATACATTTTCTGTTTAGTCACATGGATTTCTTCCAGATTCCTTGTGTATCTTTTCTCAAATGTCTCACAATAAAAGAGTTTCTCCACATAAAATGATAGCCCAAAACCTTGTATTTTTTTATTTCCTATGATTTTACCTTTACTAATAGGGACCATTTTCTATGAAATACTACGAATTTACACATTTAATTTTTTACTATCAATACTGGAAGTTAAAGTCATTGAGATCCAAGTCTCCTTTCTTCTCTGGTGGATTCCCAGGTCTAGAAGGGTACCTCACACAGAGAACATACTCAATAACTTCTTGAATGAAAAAATTGAATGGGCAATAAATTTATATTTATGTATTTCAAATGACACGTGAATAAACAAAACATATTTTGCATTCCTCAAAAATCTTTATGTTCAATAGCTATTATTGCTTTTTCAGGTGACCAGTTTCAGAACGTGGAATTAGCAATGACAGGTTCAGGATATCCTGTGCTACTGCGTTTTGATCCAGGCAAATTCTTTACATTTTTACCTTGTTGCATGAATGAACATTCAGACCTTGTTTGCGTGGTACACAATCGATCTCAATATCTTCCTGTGACATATCGTTTCCCCAAAATTGCACATTTTAAAATTGAACCTATTAAGGGAAAGATCAATGAAGGCTGTACCCAGGTAAGATAAGTTTTCTTTCTACATTGCTTTAGACATTTTTAAGTCAGCTACATTCCCGTGCAGAGAATTAAAAAAAAAACAATTTTTTTCTACTAATGCTAATAAAATATACCTCTTATGTGGCTTAGAATTATTTATGAATACTTTTGTATGCATTATCATAAATAACCTGTGATTATTTGTTAAGTACCTGTCAGGTGGCAAGAAAGTATTTGAAATTTCAGGGAAGCTAAATAAGTGTAAAACATAGTTATTGCTTCTAAAGATAATTTTAATGTCATAGATAATTTTAAGGCATATACACAAAAATATATGACTTTGGAAGCATGTATAATATGGTGAAATAGAATTACATCACTGTGATATAGAAATCCAAAGAGACTAATATGTGCTTATTACAATTAGGTAGAAAAGTGTGAGTAAAGGAATAACATGAGCATGACCTTGAATGTTGAGTAGAATTCCAAAACATTGAACCGGTGATACTTAGCCAGCCCAGATTTGTACGTCTGGTACAAAGCAGAAAAAAAAAAAAAAAATCAAGACATTGCTGTGGACACCAACTCATATATGTCAATGGTTATTTTACTTTTAAATACTGCTCAACCACATCTTTTCCATATCCTCCAATACAGGCATTGGAAGGCTATAGTCTGCAGATTAAGTCTGTCCTGATGCCTCCTTTGGTAAATAGTGTTTTTGGAATATAGTTACTTACTTGTTCACCTGTTGTCTAAAGCTGTTTTCGTGCTATAATGACAGAGCTGAGTAGATGAGAAAAAGCCACATGAGCCGTAAAGTCTATTTTGTTTTCCTTTTGGTGCTACAGATTCAACTTGGGGCTGCACACATGCAAAACAGCTGCGGTACCACTGAGCTTTGCTTGTGGCCAATCCCCATCAAAAAAAAAAAAAAAAAAAAAAAAAGCCTAGAATACTTTGTCTTGCAGTTTATAGGAATTTTTTTTTCTCT
>PVJA010042652.1:0-17205 GCA_004027025.1 Myocastor coypus | reverse complement strand
TAGGAATCAAGGTCAGAGTGTTCATCAATCCAGGCACTCTATCCCTATAAGCAAGAGAGAAGGTAGCCTGGCTACTGCTCCAGCTGGCAGCAGACCCTGGCATCATCCACGTGGCATTGGTTTTAGGCACATTCAGAATGCAAGAGCTGTTAGTTTAAGAAGGCTTCCACCTCGACTTCAGAAGAAGGCCTGGGAGGCCAGGCAGTGTGCCCCTGAGAGGGCAGTGTGTGAAGCAGAGAGTGAGAAGCCAGTTCAGTGGAAACTCCAGAAGTTTGGAAAAGCCAGGAATGTGGATTGTGCTAAGAGGGAGCAAAGCCAGCCTAAGAGAGAAGCCATGGGAATTACCACCAAGAGTGCTGTAGGAGCAGAGTTGCATGATGCTCATAACTCAATGCAGACTGCTTCGGATTCTCCAGTTGGAACTATGGGATTTAATGTTTACCCTGCTGGATTTTGGACATGTGTTGATCCCGATGTTTTGTATTACCCTGTTGTTTGCAACTTTTGGAATTATGTTTTTCTTATGCCTTTGAATGTCGGATATGTTTAACTCTTCTATTGTACAGGGGTCACAGATGAGAGTTTTCCTTGGATCTTCGAGGAAACTTGGGATTTGAACTTTTCAGCAGTGCTGAAACTATTGGGACTTTAGCAACTCTTCCAGATGTACTAAAATGTCTTTTGTAAAAAGGGATATGTATGAGACTTTGGGGGTCCAGGGGCGGAATGTTATGGTTTATGTCTAGTTGTCCCCCCAAAGTCTCATGGAGTCATTGGGTGGAGACTTCTAGAGTTTGAGATTTGATCCATGATCCCTGGGATTAGGGGTTTTAGTACTGATGGGATTATGGGTCAAAGTACTTCTGGGATTATGGGTGTAGCCTAAGGCAAGGGCTAAGGTGGAGAGCCTGAATGTAATATAAAGAGAGACAGAGGCAGACTCGAGCTGTTGCTGCTGCTCTGCTGCCCTGATTGATTGACTGCCTCTGTCACCATTCTGTTGTTGTTCTGCCGTCTTGAACTGGATGCTCTCTGCCCTGTTCCACTCAGCTTTGGGCCAGCCAAATATGGACTGAAACCTTCACGAACTGTGAGCTAAATAAACCTTTCCTTCCTTCATTTTGAGTGTCGGGTATTTGTCCCAGCAACGAGTAAAAAGTAACTAAGACAGGGCTCTTTCTTAGTCTTACTCAAATAAGACACAAAATACGGCATTTAGGTTCATCTGATTTATTACAAAATTATATTTTCCAGCTACATTGATTTTCCTACACATATCTCGTTAGTATTCCTTATAGATGAATAGTATTCCTTTATGTGTAAATATCACATTTTCTTAATCAAATTATGCTTTGAAAGATGTATAGGCTTCTTCTAAGATACAGTGACTATAAATGGACCTGCTATAGATACTAATATTCACATATTATAGTTGTATGTTATGTTGAGGTTTAGGGAAGATACCTAGAAAAGAGACACTTGAGTTGTATGAAATTTTTAATTTGAGTTGTTTGAAGAATTTTCAAATTAATTTCTACAATGGTTGCACTAGTTTACATTTCCACACGAGATGTAGAATAGTTTGTTTTCCTCTTTTTCATAGGATCTTTATATTTTAAAGAAAATAGAGGTGTTCCGGGCACCATTTAAGAATTTGGTGGACTTGGGGCAGCATGCGAGACTTTACTAAGCTCTGAACTTCCTTAGCCTACAGCATGCAGCTGTGGAGATTCAGCTGGTGCTGGTACAAACTGTTAAGAATTTAGGAGGACTCTGGTTGGCTTCCATAATTCAAGCAAGCTGCAATCTGTGGGCCTAGAACAAACAGACATAGAGTTGTCCTGGAAACATTTAAAAGTTTCACCAGACTCTAGGCAGCCTGTCAGACATGGTCAGGGTGATTGCCAAAACACAGGATAAAAAGTCAATCTCATTCCTCCGGCCCACGTAGAAGAAATTCATGGGACAGAGACATACTTGTAGGTCACAAACCTGAAGTCTCTGAAATGATAGCAATTAAAGTAAAGAAACAAGTACATCAGGCTATACAGTGGTTCTCAACCTTTCTGATGCTGTGACCCCCACAATACAGTTCCTCATGTTGCGGTGACCCCAAACCAAAAAATAATTTTGGTGGCTACTTCGAAACTGTAATTTTGCTACAGTTTGCTATGATTTCTGATGGCTTTAGGCGACTCCTGTGTTTTGGTCATTCGACTTCCACTGGGGTCACAACCTACAGGATGACAATCACTGCTATAGAAGAAATAAGATCATAAATAATCAGGTCTAGAAAGAAATGACAACATTTCTAAAAGAATTGCTCAGCACATCTAAAGAAAGGCATAGACCAAAAAATAGAGGAAAATAAAAATGATGGAAACAGTGAATGAGCATATAGGACAGAATTAGATGCATGAAACAGATTCAAACAACTATCCAGGGAATTAAGAACTCCACTGAAAGCTGGAAAAACCATTTGAGTGAAAATGAAGATAGACCTTCAGACCTTGAACACAGTGTTGCAGCTAATGGACAAGAAATAAAAGATCTCTTAAAAAAACAAGGAACCAGGCAATAACAATTCAGCAGCTACAAGATGATCCATAGAAAGATAATATAAGAATAATGTCAATAAAACACCAGGAGACAGCACCAATGGCATAAAAGGACTATGTACAGAAATACTAGCAGAAAATTTTCCAAACATGAGAGAAGAACCTGACATACAGACAAGAGAGGCATATAGAACATCACACAGCCATAATCACAATAAATCTACACCTAGACACATAATAATCAAGATCTCAGAAATGCAACAAAAGAATAGAATGTTAAAAGCTGCTAGAGAGAAGAAACAGATCACCTAGCCGGGCGTGGTGGCTCACGCCTGTAATCCCAGCACTTGGGAGGCTGAGGCAGGAGGATCGTTGTAAGTTCGAGACCAGCCTGGGCTACAAAAGTGAGCTCAAAGCCAGCCTGAACTGCACAGTGAGACCCCCTCTCAAAAAAAAAAAAAAAAAAAAAAAAAAAAAAAAAAAAAAAAAAAAAAAAAAAAAAAGAAACAGATCACCTATAATAGAAAGCACATCAGCATCATGGCAAATTGTTCAACACAAGCCATGAAATCAAGAAGAGCTTGGAGTAAAGTATTTCAGGCCCTAAAAGAAAATAATTTCCAACACAGATTGATGTACTTGCGAAAATTGTCTATCAAATTCAACAATGAAATAAGATCCTTCAATGACAAAGAATGATTGAAGAAATTCATGACCATCAAATAAACCCTATGAATATTACTGACAGATATTCTAGAAAGAGACAGAAGTGATCACAGCTTCAAGGATGACAGAAATTAATCACCAAACGGAGCAAGTAGTGAAAAGAGGGCAACTGTACAAAACCTATGATAATAAAATAACAACAGACCTGAGCTAACTACATCAGTTATAACCGTCAATGTAAATGAAATCAATTCACCAAATAAAATAAACAGACTAGAAGAGTGGATTAAGAAACAAAATCGAACAATGTACTGCATAAATGAATCACATTTTATTCAAAAGGAAATTCACAGATTAAAAGTCAAAGGACGGAAAACAGTTTTACATGGCACAGGAAATCAGAAAAAAGTAGAGGTAGCAATCCTTGTTGTTGACAATATCAAAGTCAACCAAAAATCATCCCAAGAGATAAAGAAGGTCACTACATAATTGTTAAGGGAAAGGTATAAGAGAAAGAGATAACAGCACCCTCTTATATAAGACAAATTTTAACAGGCATGAAAAATCAAATAACAATAATACCTTAGAAAGGGGGAGTTACACATGCCACTGTCACAAAAAGACAGATCAGCTAGGTTAAAAAGTCAGCCAAGAAATAATGGAGCTAAATGAAACTCATGATGAAGTTGACTTGGTAGACCTTTACAGTGCTTTCCCCAGCAACAACAGAATACACATTCTTCTCGGGTGCACATGAGACAGTCACCTAAACAAACCACATAATAGCATGCAGATAACTCTTAAGTAAATGTGAGTGAACTGAAATTATTCTCTGCACATTATCTGATCACAGTGCAATAAAACTGGAAATTATTCATAAACGAAACTACAAAACACCACAAACACATGGCTATGAAATAGCAACCTCCTAAACAACCAGTGCGTCACAGATGAAAATAAAGAAGCAATTTATAATATTTACAATCAAACAAAAATGCAGGTACAACTCATTAAATCCTGTGGGATGCAATGAAACTGTCTAAAGATGACAATTTATAGAAAACAAAACAAACACAAAGAAATGATCTTATGCTCCACATCCAGCTCCTAGAAAAAGAAGAGCAAGTCAAGCCCAAAAGCCACAGGGTATAGCAAATTATATAGATTGGAAAAGAAATTAGTACGTTGGAGATGGGAAAAAAACACAAAGAATACATGAATGAAAGTATTGGTTCTTCAAAAAAATGAGTAAAATTGATAAACTCCTACCCAACCTAATGAAAATAGTAAAGTTCCAAATTTATGCAATAAGGAATGGAAAGGGTGAAATCACTACCAAGCCTAGAAAAATTCTTAAGATCATCAGTACCTACTTCCAAAGTCTTTATTTTCACAAGATGAAAAACATGGAGGAAATGGACAGTTTCTGAGAAATATCAAATATCAAAGCTGAGTCAATAAACTACACGAACTCTGAATAAGTGAATAATAAGAAACAAAATTGAAAATGTAATAAAAATTTACTAAAGATTTCTTGCCAACTTCTCTCAAAATCTTCAATGAAATTGAAAGTGAAACAATTTTCCCAAAATCATTCCTGGAGGTAAATGTTACTCTGATTTCAAAACCAGAGAAAGATTCAACTAAACAAGGAGAATACAGGTCAATCTCTCCAATGAATATAGCTGCAAACCAAATGCAGCAAATCATCAAAAATGTATGTGTCTGTTTTATGTTATGAGTTGGTGCTAAAAGAAATGATGAGAAGACCCAATGAAGGTAGCTCAGAGGACTCACTGAGATTCGTCCCTCAGTGAGCAAAGAACTCCAAAAGCAACTCAGCTTTATTTCAGGCTAGTGAACGCGATCTCTTTCATAATCACTTTAGTGAAGGAGGACCATGTGCATAGTCACATCGTGACCGCGATCTCTATTGACTTCCACCTTTTCCTTATTATTAGGCTCATACAGATGTTAATTGTTAACATTCCAAACAGGGGAGGGGACAAGCATTAACATTCCAAGCAAGGAAGGAGGCAACAAATAGATAACAGGCGAAGCTGCTATCTATCACATAGAGTCCCAGGTTTCCTGGAGATTCCCCTATCCCAGCTTTCAGGGACTTTCAGTAACAGACCACAGCTGTCCTTGGGCTTTGTTTATTGTTCTCCATTTCTTGAGATGCTAATTAGGTTATATTTGTCATGAGCAAGTGAGATTCATCCCAGAAATTCAGGGATGTTTCATACCCATAAGATGTAATACAGCAAGTCAATATATCCAAAAACAAAAACCACATGATCATTTCAATAGATGTAGAAAAGTTTTTGACAAAATCCAGCACTCATTAATGATAAAAAGCATATAGAGAATCAGAAGAGATTGTCTATATCTCAAGCTGATAAAAGCTATCTATGAGCAACAAACAACCAACATCATACTAAGTGAGCAAAATCTGAAGGTCTTCACTTTAAATTCAGGACGAAGACAAGGATGTCTACCGTCTTCACCCCTATTTAATATAGTTCTGGAAACAGTCATAGCAATTAGACAACAGAGAGAAATAAAAGGAATAAGGAGTGGAAAAGAAGAAGCGAAATTACCATTACTTGCAGATGACATGATATTCTACATAGATGATCCCAGAACTCCAGCAAGAGTCTTGTAGATTTAATCAACAAATTTAATAAAGTGGAAGGATACAAAGTCAATATGCAAAAATCAGTAGGATTTTTGTATATAGAGTGAATACACTGAGAGAGGAATTAGGGCAACTGTGACTTTCAGTTATCCAGTTATCTTGTATATCCAAAATACAAAATACTAAGGAATCTATCTCACAGACGATGTCAGATATATAGAGAGTGAAAATTATAATACTCTGAGAAATGATATTGAAGAGGATTTAAGAAAATGGGGCCAGGGGAGATAGCTCAGGGGCACAAGTGCCTGCTTGGCAAGTGCAAGGTCCTGAGTTCAATCTCTGGTTCTGAAAAGAAAAAAAAAAAAAAGACAGAAAATGGAATAGGAAGAACCAACATTGTGAAAATGGCTGTACTCCCAAAATTGTTATACAGATTTAATGCAATCCCAATTAAAGTAGCATTAGTATACATGACAGAGCTAGGGAAAACTTTCCTAAAATTCACATGGAACAAGAAGAAACTAAGAATATAAAAGTTAATCCTGGGAAGCAAAGGAAAGAAAAGAGGTATCACAATCTGTGACCTGAAATTGTACTATAAAGCTACTATGATAAAATCAGCCTGGTACTAGCATAAAGACTGACATGAGGCTCAGTGGAACATATTAAGAGATGTAGATACAACTCCAAATACACTCAACCTCCTTGTTTTTGATAGAGGGGTTAATCATGATCACAAGATGAAATATAGCCTCTTTAAAAAATGGTGGTGGAAAAATTGCCTTTCTTCTTGCCAGAGGCTAAGACTACATCCATGCCTATCCCTGTGCACAAAGATATAGTCAAAATGGATCAAAGATTTAAAATTAAAACATAAATACTAAATGTTCTGGAGGACAGTGTAGGTAGAAATCTTAAAGACATAGGGGTAAGTATAGAGTTCAAACTTAACTGTATGGGAAATAAATGTCAAAGAATCAACAACTGGGATCTCATCTTTTGTAAAATTTCTGCACATCAAAATAAGTCTCCAACAGAGTCAAATGAAGACCCACAAACTAATAAAATATTATAGTCAACAGTCCTTCTGACAAAGGCCTTCCATCTAGAACATAAAAAGAATTAAAAAACATCAGCTCCCCCAAAATCAAAGACACAATCCAAAACTGGGCATCTGAAGTGAATATAAACTTCTCAGAGGAAGAAATACAAATGGCAAGTAAATATATGAAAAAATGTTCAACAGCATTGGTCTTTCCACAAATACAACTTAAAACAACATGGAAATTCCATCTCATCCCCAAAAGAATGCTTAACATCAAGAAGTCAGTCAATAACAAATGCTGGAGACACAGTTAAGAAAAAGAAACACTTCTGCACTGTTGATGGGAGTGCAGACTGGTACGATGACTATGGAAATCAGTGTGGTGATTACTTTAAAAAACTAGGATTAGAGATTCCATTCAAGCTAGATATTCCCCTCTTAGGTATCTTGCAGAAGAACTGAAAACCTCATGCCACAGTAGTTCATGTGCATCCATGATTATAGCAACACCAATTGCAAGAACCTGAAAGAGAAAAATGGAATCTGAAGGGTACAATAGATACTGGAAAAATGGAATGAATTTATTCAAAATGAAAGAGTTATTGAGTTGAGGAAAAGGACGGGAGAGGGAGTGGGAAAAAGAGATTTATCTATGCATGCAAGCACAATGATTTGGACAATTTCTGCTGTTCTATGGAAAAGAGCAAACAGTACTTAGTTTTGTGTCCTTTTCTCTATTGTACTTTTTCTCTTCTTAATTTCTTATACATTTCTTTCTTTTTCAAATTTTACATACCTATATCTTGCAATATTAATAACTAGTTGCAAGACAATTGTGTGTACCACAACAAGTACTACTAAATTCTTATTACTTTGTTAAGTGAAAATTTGCATTACTTGTTATTTTTGTCTTAATTATAATTTGTCCTCTTTTTAAAAATTTAAAATAGAGAATAGAAAATAGTAAAACAAAAGTAGAAATGATGCCAAATTTTACTAACAAAATGATAAGAATTCAACATTGGTTTTTATATTGTATATCATTACCTTCAAAGTAGTTGTTAAAATAACCAGATATAAGCATAAAAACTGGACAAAATTTTAAAAAGAAAAATATTTAAATTTACATATTAACTGATTTTTTGAATAAGTCAGTAGAACTCAGCAGTATAATTATCCAAGCTGTTCTGAGTATACTTTTTTATCTCCCTTCTTTCTTTTCTCCTTTTCCTCTTCCCTGTTCATTCCTTTTGGATAGTTTCTTTTCCTCAGTGCAATTTGGCATAGCTAAATCTTGGAAACAACTCAAGTGTTCAACAACTGAGGAATGGATAAAAAAAGATGTGGTATTTTTATACAATTATTCAGCTATAAAGAAAGATAAAATTGAGGCTTTTATAGGTAAAAGGATGCATCTAAAGACCATACTCATAAATCAGATTCTTGTGTAAACATTATATTGTCTCTCTAGTGTAAAAACCTGAAAGAGTGGATAAAACCCCAGAGTCCCTTTTTGATCACAGCCATGCCAGAAGCTTTTGATTTGTTGATGATTACCTTTCTGATGAAAGATGAAATATCAACATTATTTTAACTTGCATTTATAAATGGTCAAAGAGGTTGAACATTTATTCATATATTTGTACATTTATACTTCTTCCCTTTTAAATGTGATTATGGCATTTGTCAGTTACTTGACTATATGTTTTAATCTAGGTGGTCTGCTTTATCTTATGTTATCTATCTATCTATCTATCTATCTATCTATCTATCTATTTATTTATTTATTTATTTATTTATTTATTTATATTATGGCTGGCTCAGCCTGCCCTGGGGTGGGGTTGGCACAGCACATGGTGGTGGGGATGGAACCAGGATCCCTGTGGTTTCCTAAGCTTTCCTAAGCAAGCGCTTTAGACCACTGCACCATCATGCCAGCCCGTGTTTTAGTTTGTTTTTTGTACATACTTGATATTTATCCTGTGTCTGAGGAGTAGATGAAAAAGTTTTTCCCATTTTGTAGGTTGTCTCATCACTCACTTAAATGATTCCGCTGTTGTACAAGTGCTTTCTAATTTGATCCAATTCTATGTGTTGTTTCTCAGTGTTATTTCTCATGCAATTATGTTTCTCTTTAAGATATCCATTCCTACACATATGACTTTAAGACTTATACTTATTTTGTCTTCAGTATGCTAAGCATTTCTGTTTGAATGTTTAGATCTTTGATCAATTCTTATTTCAGTTTACTACACAGTGAGAGATATGTGTCAAATTTCAGTCTTCTCTGACCAGATACAGTTTTCCCAGTACCACTTACAGTATGGGCAATATTTTCACGTATAAACTTCATATTGACACAATACATATGATGCAATATTCTACATAGCAGATGCAAAAGAAAATACTCAGAAAAACAATCTCTTAGAATAATAAAATCCAGCAGTGTAGTGAGATATAAAGTAATGTTCAAAATTAATTTATTTTTGAACTGTTTAGTTTTGAACCCAAGGGCTGGACAAATAGCTGTGGATTAAGGCTCCTGCAAGTAGGCTCAGGGGCTGAGGGTTCGACCCCCAGGCTTGCTGTGCCAGGCCCACCTCTGGAGGTTCCCTAAGACAGCAATTGAGACTAGACGTGGTGGCGTGTTCCTATAATCCCAGCTCTTGGAAGGCTGTAAGTAAGTGACTCAATACAGATCTGAACTAGTAGTGAGACCCTAAACACCTCGTAGACCTTTCGCTAAAATACAAAAAAACAAAAAACAAACAAACAAACAAAAAAACCCTAAATAGCATCTCTGTATGACAACTGTCAAATAAATGTGAAGAAAATTATGAAAAGTATAACAGTTATAAACTTATGAAAGTTATAATATGTAGACATCATATTATTTCTTCTTTCTTTCCCTCTTCTGCACCATTTTCCCAAGGTTTATATAATCTTCCTTTGTCCTTCAGCCTTGTTTTTATTCTCTTCCACTTCTATTTTCTCTTTCTCCCCAAACACATGCTTTTGGCTCCTTTGTTAATTGAATCAAATAATTCAATTTGTCTGATATTTCTGTATCTTCTATTGTGTTCCATTGACCCACATGCCATTTTTTTGTTCTGATACTATGCCTTTTTTCACCCCTTTTGCTTTGTGGTATTGCTGGAAATTAGTTCATATGATTCCTCCTGCTGTGTTCTTGCTGCCCATAATTGACTTTGCTATGCTGGGTATCTTTTCATTCCTTATGAATTTTAAGGTTTTTTTTCTCTGTAGGTGCATAAAGTCTGATGTTAATGTTTTGGTTGTGACTATATTGAATTTTTACAACAGTTTCGGGAGTATGGCCATTTTGGTGGTAATAATCCTGTTTATCTAGAAACAGGAGATTCGAACTTTGGTCTCACAAAAAAAAAAGTAAAAGAAATAGGAGACATCTTTCATAGTCTCATGTCTTCTTCAATCTTCTTTCTCAAAGTACTATTGTTTTATTTGTAGAGATCCTTCGCTTCCTTAGTGAGCTTAATGAACATGTATATTATCTTCTTGGTGGCACCATAAATGTTATAATTTTCATAATTTCCTTCAGATTTAGTTGATTATTGCTATATAGAAATGCTATTTAGTTTTGGATGTTGCTTTATATCTCACTACATTGCTGGTGTTCATTATTCCAAGAGATTTTTATTTTAAAAATATGTTTTTGCATCTGCCATGTAGGGTACTGTGCTATGTGCATATAATAATATTTTTGAGCTCTTCCTTTCCTATGTGCATTCTTTTAGTTTTTTACTCTACCTACTTGCTCTGGCTGATGTTTCAAGTTTTATGTAGAATTGAGGAAGTGATAGTGGGATTCCTCATTTTAAATGTAATGCTTTCAGTTCCAGGAAGATGATGGAGTGGTAAGCAACACAGAAAGAATCTGTGAGATTTGCTGTCCAGACAGTAGAATATGAGGAAAACAAGAATGAGGGAGTGGGATCCCTGAACTTAGGAATGATCTGAAACAAGAACTGAAGACCAAAAAGAGGAATTTTAATGAAGAAAGAGATGGTGGATAGCGCAGTCAACCTGAGTTGGGAATCACTATGTGGAAGGAGTTATTCAAACATGTGGACACAGTGTCTGCTGCCAACTCCAGAGGCATCTGCATAGAGATGCAGCAGTACAGTGAGGAGTGAATGTCACAGACTACAGCGGCTGGTGAGTGCAGCAGATTTGGCTATCTCATGGGAAATGGATTGCCTGGGAGCCATTTTACAAAGGGGCCAACAGGCTAAATGCTGGCTCTGTCTAGCAGCTCCCAGCTGAGTTCAAGTTCACAGAATGTGAACTGACAACTGCAGCTGCATGACAAGAAACAAGCCTGAACTTCTGGGAAAATAAAGGTACAAGCTCACTAAGATTATCCACTACCCCACCACAAAGCTACTGCTAGCTTGCAGGAATAAATCAACATGGATTGGAAATCTGTTTCCACATGTTGTCTACTAGTGACGACAGAAGTAATCCTTGAAGTGTCATTTTTTCCTCTTATTTTGTTTATTGTCTTCATTGTTTGATCTTTTTTTATATGTTATGAAAGTGGTTTCTAGCTTTTGTAGTTTTTGTTCTGTTTTACATTTTATTTCTTTTTTTATCTTTCCCTGCTACCTTCTATACCAATCTTCCAGAGTTTATGCAATTCTTTGTCCTTCAGACTTGTTTTTCTTCTCTTCCACTTCTATTTCCTTATTTTCCCCAATCCCTTTTAAATTTTCTCCACTGAAGGTAACATTTTGTATGTTGAGTGCATATTTATTGCATAGAATTTGCTAGTTTGTTTTTATTTATATTATATAATCACAAATATAGTTCATACAGTTAAAGGTAGGAAATTAATAATCAACTTAGCTTGTCATTTTCTAGACTGTGTTTGATGCTGTTACTATTGCTGATGGTACCACTTTAGCCAAAGTGACATAGTTGTTCTAGACAGCTGGTTATTCCTGGTGTAGCAACACTAAGATTGCCTAACTATCATAAAAATACTGTGGGCCACTGCCAAAACATCACTTTCTGGGACTAATAGGCAACAATCTCTGAGAAACTCAAAATCAAAAGTCCAGATATGTCTGAAATACATCTCCAAGATGTAGTCACTTTTTAAGGATTCTAAATACATGCCATAATCAAGTTATGAGATCAGAAATTAAATTAAAACTATAGAAAATATACAGGCACTTAAACAAGAGGGAACCACAGACATTTAATTCACCAAAGGCAAACTCAGGGGACAACAAGGTGCGATAACCCCAAATCCACAATCTGGCCTCACTGAAGTGGTAACAAAAAGCCAATGAATGAAGTTCTAGAAAAAAATCAAATGAGACATAATTTATCAAATAACTAGACAGATGGAGACTGTAATAAAATACATGCTTAGTGAAACTTGAGCAGTTATACATTAAAAAACAGAGGACCTTACAATAATGCTGGAAACCAGGAATGACATAGATACTAAATGGAATTCATGAAACAGATAAAATAGATAACCAAGAGACTAAAATTTTCACTCGATATATCTCAAGTAGAATAAATGAGAATAAGGACAGAATCTCAGATTTAAAAGACTGGTCAGTGGTCAGCAATCATGGAAAAAAGATTTCTGAAAAAATAGCAAGGGAACATAAGAAATCAGTGTTATATCTTTCTGCAGAATATTTTGAAGTGCTGCATTGGTGTTCATGAATTTACTTTTATTTTCTTAGCTGCTAGATGATTCAAAGAAAAATAATTTAAAAAGTGATTGAAATAAAAAGGGACAAGACAGCAAAAATGTTATTTCAAAGCCTATTCATGGATGTCATGGCAGAAAACCTCCCTGGTAAGCAAAAATAATTTGGCATATAACAGTGTGCGGCATATAAAACTTTAATTAGTCATACTGAAAAAAATATCTACAGCAAGGCTTACAATCGTCAAGATCCCAGAAACTAAGCACAAGGTGCTTAAAAGGTGTTGAAGAAATATTATCTATAAAGAAAAGTCCATCAGAATCACAGCTGAAACTCCACACAAGCCCTCAAGCCAAGGAGAGCTTGGTACATAGTATTTCAAGTCCTAAATGAAAAACAACTTCATACCCAGATTGGTATAAACCACAAAACTATCTTTCAAATTTGATAGACAAATAAGCTAATTCCATGTCAAAGAAAACACGGAGAAGTTCACGAACATCAAACCAGCACTACAAAATCTTCTGAAAGACATTCTCAAAAGACATAACCAGGACTACAACTCCAAGCCCATCAGAATGAATCCACCATATAAGGAAACAATTAAGCAGAGGAGAATAAAAAGTGCCAAAACAGCAAAATAACATAACATGGTTTAGTTAATACATATCAGTTGCAAACATTGATATTTTTCTCTCTTCTTTTTTAAAAGAACACAAAATAGTGATAAAAATAGCATTAGAAATGATACAAAATTCCACTAAACAAAGTAATAGTAATTCAACAATTGTTGCTGTATTACAAATGGAGGCTGTGTTCAAATTATTTGCTCCTGTTAACAAATATAAACATACAAGATTCATTTTTTTAAAAAAAACAAAACATGTGCTACAGCAGGATGGCTCAGTGGCCTAAAGCGCCTGCTTAGGAAAGCTTAGGCAGCTGCAGGGACCACAGTTCGATCCCCAGCACCACATGCTGCACCAGCCCTGCCCTCAGGGCAGGCTGAGCCAGCCATAAAAATAAATAAATAAATAAACAAACAAAAGTTCTGAAACAAGAACAAAAATAAAAATAAAATAAAATTCTAAGAAAAAAAAACCAACACGATAACAAAAAAAGTTGCAAGAAATTCTAAAGAAGAAAAAATAAAAAGAAAAAAACCTAAGGATTAACTGCTTCTTTCAAAAGACTAGCAGAATTCAACAGTACAATTATCCAAATTATTGTGCATATATAGCTAAGTATATATTTTTCCTTTTTTCCATTTGACCTTTTCCTCAAGTCAGTTTTTCCTTTCTATTGAACAATAGTAATAGTCTCACTCCACATATCAAACAGATTAGTAGAATGGACCAAGAAGCAAGATGCAATGACATGCTTCATATAAGAAAGACATTTAATTTAAAAAGAAATTCATAGAAGCCAGGCATGGTGGCGCACGCCTGTAATCCCAGCACTCGGGAGGCTGAGGCTGGAGGATTGGTGCGAGTTCGAGACCAGCCTGGGCTACAAAAGTGAGCTCAAGGCCAGCCTGAACTGCATAGTGAGACCCTGTCTCAAAAAAGACAAAAAAATAAAAAAATAAAAATAAAAATAAAAATAAATTCATAGAATGAAAACTGAAAGATGGAAAACAATGCCTCATGGCACAGGAATTTAAAAAAAAGAATGGTGCCAGGGAGATAGCACAGTAGAATAAGCACTTGCCTTGCAAGTGCAGGGTCCTGTGTTCAATCCCTGGTACTACAAAAATAAAGAAAGAAAGAAATAAATAAATAAATAAATAAATAACATACATATATGTGTGTATGTATGTGTATATATATATCACGAAGGTCATTGCAGGCCTGTGCCTGTTTGGAAGTACTTTAATCCAAGGAGCTATTTGGCTGGCTCTTCAATCTATTTTAAAGGGTAATTTTGTTGTTCGTACTAATTTGAGATGAAAGTTGTTTCCTCTTAGGCCTTGAAATACCTCACTTCAAGCTGCTCTGCCCTTCAGGATTTAATTTCACAAGTTTTGCTTTAATTCAAATGGATTTATCTTCACGTGTGATTTTTTGTTTGTTTGTTTCGCTCTGACTACTTCTAAGATTTTGGGTTTTTTGTTTCCTTTTTTGGTTAGGTATCAACAATTTAATAAAGTTATATCTGGGTGAGCTCACTTTTGTTTTATTTATCATGGTTGTCTAGTGTGGTTGAATCCTCATTTCCTTGTGTATTTCAACTTTTTTATCATATTTGGGTAACTTTCTGTTATTTTTCCAAATATGTTTATAATTCCATTTATGTTATCATTTTTTAGATTCAATTACATGTTTTTATTTCATTTTTAAAATTTTTTAAATTACTTTTATTAAGAAATTACAATGTGACAGTTTTAAAACACGTTAGTAGTACATTCCCAATAATTGATACAATGAATATTGTTATCCTCATTGTAGTTACACAGAACACAGGGTGTAGAGATGATAAATTTTCTAATGGTTATTGATACAATAGATTTCTTCTCTTTGATCTAAGAGAAGGTAGTTGTGTACACAGTCAAATGTTTCATAATTGCATTGTGTTACTGGTGAAACTGGCAATGTTGGAAGCTGTTGATTTAAGCCTTTTATAGCTCAGCATACTAAACTACCCTTATGTTTTATGCATCATGTTTAAACTTTTCTGTTGGGTGGTCAAGGACAAGTTAAAGCAAGACCTGTATAACCAAACATGTAGTTTTTGTATCTTACAAGGTCAGTCAAATCCCTTCAGGATTTACTTTGGAACCACATACAGTGCTTTGTAGAACTGTTGCCAGTGTTAGCCGTCTGGATGAGTCATGGCCATTGCTTGACCAGTTTGCTCTCTGTGAAAGCCTGAAAGAATGTTTTCTCTCTAGGTGACTCTCCATAGGCACACTATACACCTTCAGTCCCTTTCCTCTGTAGCCCCATAATCTCCTTGCACAGAAAATTTAGAAAACCACTGAGTTAAAGGATATTACATCACAGGTGCTGTTCTGTCCTGAGTCCTCACTGACTTTAAGGGCTAGGGTCAAAATATTGGCTATCCTTGTAGCCCTTCTTTTTCTCTAATTTTTGGACTGTAAACTTATATCCTTAGCCCTACAGAAGAAAAGCTTAGTGATACTATTACTGTAAAACATAAGATGCTTGAGCTTAAGATCACTGTGTTTCTGAATATCGAATATCTTAGACTTAACTTGGAATTAGTGTTATCTATCATTGATATTCTAATAAATCTCTATAGAATGCAATAAAAGGAGTTACACATTTTTACACAGATATTTAGAAATATAAGCATGTACCAAATTTTAGCCTGTCCATCCTTTGGTATTTTTCCTAATCTCTTACTCTCATTTAATGCTCTTTTTTTGTTTTCTTGTAAACCGACCATTTACTTGAGAGAGAGAGAGTATAACAGTAGCTAAAATTACATTAGAAGCACCACACCTCTAAAAGACCAGAATGACAGGCATTCAAAACATAGTTTTAGCGTTACACATTGCTATCATCAGTGTCAAAAACCGTTTGAAGTTTCCTAGGATCATTATCTAATTCATCCTGTGTATTTAAGCGCATGGTTTGCCCCTGCCATGCTTCCTATCTTTTCTGCTTACAGCCACTTCATTGTTTAACACTTAAGTCCTTGATTTCCACTCAGCTGTGTTATGCCTTTGCATTATTTTTTTTCTTCTTTTGAGTTCTTACTCTAGAGAGACTATACGATATTTATACATGTAGGTCTGGTTTATTTCACTAATAGTGTTTTGAAAACATGAGGAAGTAACCAAAATCCTGATTCATTTGTGGAGAAATAAAGAGATGAGTATTGGCTGGATTTGTAACTTTAAAGAACAGAAATTCAATTTGAAGCAGAACAAATGTATTGAAACATGTGTAGTGGTCTCACATGCCAAGCAAGAAAGAACTCTGTGACTGTACACTGTGCCCCCAATGAAAGTTGTGTCAGTGGAGGTGGAGCTCTGGTGGTTGAGGAGGGGGTGTGAGCACGGGCTGAGGCTGCTGCTTGGCCAAGTCTAGTCCCCATTTGTGTTATCTTATGGCTTTTATATAAATACAACTGGCCTTAGACTGGTCTTTTCTATGTCATCTGGCGTATGGTCTTTGGATGTTCGCTAATTTTTTGTGACTTTTCTGAATATGTTTTCCTAATTTTTCAGTTTGTCCTCAGTTTCAGATACTGTCTTCACATTGATAATTTCTACAGTTTATTAGTTCTATATGTCATTTTACTTCAGACTTTTCTGTCTAATAACTTGTAGAGGAACACATATCTTTGGTAAATCTGTCATTCAAGTTTTGATCCAATTTGGTCATTCCCCTAATTTTTAGAAGTTATTTCCCCTATATCCACTTTGGCATTTTGAGTAATATTTCTTTTTTTTTTTTTTTTTTTTTTTTTTTTTTTTTTTTTTTTTTTTTTTTTTTTTTTTTTTTTTTTTTTTTTTTTTTTTTTTTTTTTTTTTTTTTTTTTTTTTTTTTTTTTTTTTTTTTTTTTTTTTTTTTTTTTTTTTTTTTTTTTTTTTTTTTTTTTTTTTTTTTTTTT
>PVJA010042651.1:0-17169 GCA_004027025.1 Myocastor coypus | reverse complement strand
AAAAAAAAAAAAAAAAAAAAAAAAAAAAAAAAAACCAAAACTAAACCCAGTACAAGGAAGGAATGTAAAAGTATGAGAGAATAAATTAATGAAATTGAAGCCAAAATAAATGCAAAGATTCAATGAATTAAAGAACTGATTCTCTGAAAGAATTAAGAAAAATAGGCAAACTCTTAGCCAATCTTAATCTCACAAAAGAAAGAAAAGGCCCAAATCAATGCCGTTAAATAAGGTAAAATCACAATGGATACCATGGAAATGTAGAAGATTATTAGCAATTACTTTGAAAACTGGTATGTGTGCTCTGGGGGTGTTGCCTTCATTAGCTGGTTGTGGTGGTGCCTACCTATAATCTCAGCACTTGGGAAGGTGGGGTAGGAGGATCAGCCTATGATATATAGTGAACTTAAGGCCAGACCGAAGTATATAGTGAGATTCTATCTCTTTTTTTTTTTTTTTAGATTCTATCTCAAAACAAGAGAAAAAGTAATAATTGAAGAATTCAGAAGAAATGGATAGATTCCTAATGTGCATATGAATTGCCAAAAGTGAACCAAAAAGTTTAAAATACCTAGGGCTGGTGAGATAGCTCAGTAGAATAAGTACTTGCCTGGCAAGCACAAGGACCTGAGTTCAATCCTTGGTTCAAAAAAAAAAAAAATGTGGTCAGAAAGTATAAAAACCCTAAATAAAGCTTGATGGATTAATTGCTGAATTCTACAAGAACTTCAGGGAAGGCTTATTGCAGGTCTCTTCAAACTCTAATGAATTTAAAAGGGAGATAGTATTCACAAAGTCATTCCTGGAAGCTAGCATTACCCTGATTCTAAAGCCAGATAAGGATGCAACCAAAACAGAGAACCAGAGGTCAATCTCTTTAATGGACATAGATACAAAAATCCTCAACAACATTCTGGCAAGTAGAATGCAATTAATTATTCAAAACATCATAATCATGGTCAGTCCCAGAGATAAAAGGATGATTTAACATATATAAATCAGTGAATGTAATATATTATAGAAATATAAACAAGGACAAAAGTCACATAATCATTTCAATAGCAGAGAAAAAGCTTTTGGCAAAATCCAATATTCACTTGTGATAAAAATATTGAAGAAAGTAGGTATAGAAAGGTCTTAATCTTAACCTACTAAAATCCACAATATGTATAACAAATCTACTACCAACCATCATGTTAAGTAGGGAAATGCCAAAAGCTTTTCCTTTCAATTCAGGGACAAACAAAAATAAGCCACTGTCTCTAATCTTATTTAACACAATTCTCCAAACATTAGCCAAAACAATCAAAACAGAGAAAGAAATAAAAGAGACATGTAGAGGAAAATAACAGGGCAAATTATCTTTATCTTTAGAAAACATGGCGCTAAATACCCAAAATTTTTTACCCAATACCCCTAGAAATAATAAGTTCAATAGAATATCAAGACTAAAAATGAACATAAAAAGTAGTTTCTGCTTAATTAACAATAATTACCAGAAAGAAATTAGGAAAACAGTATTGCTCACAAGCACATCAAGAAAACTTAAATACTTAGGAATTAACCTAACTAATAAGCAATTGAACAGAAATTTCTCAGAAAGACCTCTACACTGAAAAATATAACACTCTGAAAAAGGGGACCAAAGAAGACATTGGAAAATGGAGGATGCTGGCAAGATGGTGGAGTGGTAAACAGCAGAGAAAAAGTCTCTTGCAGAGTTGCTGTCCAGACTCTAGAATACAGCAATGTGAGGAAGACAAGAAGGAGAGAAATGGGTCCCCTGGACCCTAGAAGGATCTTTCATGTGAATTGAAATCCACAGAAAAAGTGTAGAGAGAACTTCAACAAAGAAGGAGGTAGCCAGAGGCACCTTCTCCCTGAGACAGTACTCACTGTGTGAGAAGAGTGATTCAAACTTATGGACACACAGTGACTACTGATGACCCTAGAGACCATAGAGAGACACAGCAGTGAAGGGGAGTAGTGGAGATGAAGAACTGCACTAGCCCTTGGGTTCAGAGGACTCAGTTGTCACACAGGAAAGAGTGATTGGCCAGGAGCCATCTTGGAGAGAGGCCAACTGAGCTCAGAATTCAGAGCGGTTGTTGGCCTCATCTAGTGGCTCCCAGCTGGGCCCGGGAAGGTGCATTGATGGCTACAGGCCAAATGAATCTGGTCTGGGCCAGAAGGTGCAGGCTCATTGAGACTATACACTGCTTTGATAAAAACTATTTTTGATTGCTAGAATAAATCAACATGGCTTGGGATTTTTGTCTCCACACATTATCTGCTAGTGACAGCAGAGACAAACCTTAAAGTGGATTTCTCTCTCTCTCTCTCTCTCTCTCTCTATTTATTTAGGAACTGGGGATTGAATTCAGGCCCTTGTGCTTGCCAGGCAAGCACTTATTCTACTAAGCTATCTCCCCAGCCCCCCTTTTATTTGTTATTGTTATTGTTTTTTTTTTAAATTTTTTCTTTCCTTCATTCTTTGATCTTGTTCTTATGAATATGAATGTAGTTTCTAGTCTCTGTTTTGTTCTTCTTTTTATCTCTTCTTCTATCCTTGCCTCCAGTCTCTGTTCCAGTTTCCCAAACTTACTGTGATCTCCCTTTGTCCTCCAGACTTACTTATATTCTGTTCTTTTTTGCTTCTCTATTTTCATTCCAACTCCCTTTAAATTTTAAGCCTTGAGGGAAAAGTTGACATAGTAAGAACCAACATATTGCATATAATTTTGTGATTTGTTTCAAATTTTGTTATATAATCACAAATGTAGTTCATAGTGTTAAAGGTGACAAATTAATAGTTTCTCATTTTATAGGCTGCGTTTGATGCTATTGTTATTGCTGATGGTACCATTTGAGCCAAAAGTGGCCTAATAATTTTAAATCTTTCTTTTTCTTATTTAATTAAAAAAATGTATTTAGTACAGGGTCTACAAGGTCTTCCTTCACAGATCAGACTTGTAGTGATCCTGCTGCTTTTCAGTCTCCCAAGTGCTAGGATTACAGGCTTGCACCACCACGCCCAGTCTCAATCACTGTTTCAGCGTGCCCCAGGGGCAAGACTGGTATGGTAGGCCAGGGATAGAACTCCCTACCTCTATGTATGCCTAAGCAGGTACTTTGATCAGCTGAGCTATCTGGCTGGTCCTTGTAACTGTTTTAAACAGCTACTCTTCCTGGTATTTTGAGACTGAGATTGAATAAGGGCCATAGAAAAGACTGTAGCAGAGTTCCAAAAAATGAGGGATTGGGTCAAGCAAACAGCAGCTTTCCATCTCTAGCAAATGGAAAAGGTAAGATTGTATAATGAGCTGAAAAGCCCCAAATCATTGGTTGATAACTTGGAAAAGTAGTCATTTAGGAAGCGTTCTAAACACTTGCAACAAAGTAACATACCATGTGCTGCAATTTATAACCATCACCCTAGGAATTAAACTAGAAAAAAAGAAAAACAATCAGACACTTAAACAAGATGTAAATCCACATATCCGGTTCATCAAAGGACAATCTGGGCACAATGAGGTGGGACGATTTGAAAGTCACTTAGCTGATCTCTCTGAAGCAGTACCAACAAAACAATTGAATGAAGTTCTAGAAAAATATTAAATAAAAATAATTTCTCAGATAACTGCAGAATTCATGTCCACAGTGAGAATCACGTTTAGTGACTCTAGAGCAGACATAAAAAAATAGAGGAGCTGAAAAAATTATGAAAGCCATGAATGCTCAGCATACGAAAGAAATGGAGTCAAGGCAGGTTCAAGAAGACACCCAGAAGAATAAAAATGACATTGAAAGTATTCACAGCAGGATAAGCCAATGTGATGACAGGATCTCAGATGTAGAAGATAGGCTTGTGATAGTGATCAAGAAAAGAAAGATTTCTTAAAATAGCAAGGGACCATGAGAAATCAATCCAGCAGTTGCCAGACGAGGCAAAAAAGAATAATTTAAGATTGATGGGAGTTAATGTAAAAGAAGAACATAGCTGTTCATAGACATAATGACAGAAAACTTCCCTTGTAGGGAAAAAGAATTTGATGTAGGGATGAGCAAGTGATGTAGAACTGCAATTAACTGTGTTTTTAAAAAATGTGCAGCCAGCTATATCATACTCAAGATTCCAGATATTTAACACAAGAATAGAATCTTATAAGTTGTTAGGGAAAAGAAACAAATAATCTATAAAGGAAAAGACCACCAGAATCACAGCTGAACTCTCAGTACAAGCCCTCAAGTCAAGGAAAGCTTGGGGTAAGGTGTTTCAAACTCTGGAGGAAAACAACCTTCACCCCATATTTTTTTTTTAATTATTTTTTTTTTGTCTTTTTGAGACAGGGTCTCACTATGCAGTTGAGGCTGGCCTTGAGCTCACTTTTGTAGCCCAGGCTGGTCTCGAACTCGCACCAATCCTCCTGCCTCAGCCTCCCGAGTGCTGGGATTACAGGCGTGAGCCACCACGCCCGGCTCTTCACCCCATATTGATGTACCCTGCTAAACTATCTTTCAAAACTGATGAAGAAATAAAATCTTCCATGACAAAGAACATCTGAGCAAATCTATGACCATGAAACCAGAACTCCAAAATATTTTGAAGAACATTCTAGAATGAGATAAAAAAGATCATAATTCTGTAAACCCCAATAAAAGGAATCCACCAGGCAAGGCAAACAATTTAACATGAGTGAGAGGGTTGGGGGGAGGAGGGATAGAGCCAACAACAGGAAAATAATATGACAAGGATGACTCAATACATATCAGTTATAACCATCAATGTTAATGGTCTCAGTTCACCAATCAAAAGACACAGATTGGCAGCATGGATCAAGAAGCAAGATCCAACAATATGCTACATATAAAAATATATTTAATTCAAAAAGCAATTCATAGACTGAAAGCCAAAGGACAGAAAATGCTATTTCAACAGGAACTCAGAAAGAAGCAGGAGTAGCTATTCTGTTTTCAGATAAAGTGAATTTCAAGCCAAGATTGACTAAGAGAGACAAAGAAGGTCACTATATCCTTGTAAAGGAACAATCCTTGAGGAAGAGATAATGATCATAAATATACATGCAAAAATACCAATGCACCCAACTATATAAAACAAATATTAATATGTATGAAAAATAAAATAAGCACTAATATCATTGTATTAGGGTATCGCATTATCCCCCTGTCACAAAAAAACAGATCAACTAGATAAAAAAATCAACAATGAGATATTACAACTGAACCAAACTTTTGAATAAATTGAATTAGTAGATTTCTACAGAGTGATCCACCCCATCACATCAGAATACACATTCTTCTTAGCTGCACGTGGGATAGTCTCCAAAATAAACTACATGCTAGCTTATAGAATATGGTTAAGTAAATGCAAAGGAACTGAAATTATGCCAGGCCTACTCTCAGATCATAGTGCAATAGAATTGGAAATCAGTGGCAAATAAAACCACAGCACTTCATAAATACATGGAAATGAAATAGCACCTTCCTGAAAAACTGATGGGTCACACATGAAATTAAAGAAGAAATTAGACAGTTTCTATGATTAGATGATAATGATAGTACAACATATCAAAAGTTATAGGACACAATGAAAGTAGTCCTAAGAGTGAAACTTATAGCAGTGAATAACATATTGGGAGAATGGAGCAACTTCAGATATACAACTTAATGGTGCATCTCAAACTTCTAGAAAAATAAGGGCAGTCTAAGCCAAAAGTTTGCACAAGGGAGAAAATTACAAAGATCAGAGCAGAAACTAATACATTGTGTATTAAGAAAGCAATGCAAAGAATCAATGAGTTGAAGAGTTGGTTCTTCGAAAGATTAAATAAAACTGACAAACTTTTACCCAGTCTTATCCAAAAAAGGGGGAGAAACTAAAATCTACACAATTAGGAATGAAAAACATATAATCACTATGAGCCTTGAAGAAATCCAGAAATTCATCTATACCTACTTCAAGAACTTGTATTCTAATAAGATGGAAAATGCACAAGAAATGGACAGATTACTGGATGCAGGTAAGTTTCCAAAGCTGAATTAAGAAGATATAAAAATACTAAATAAAACAATGTCAATCAGTAAAATCAAAGATAGAAAGCTCATCAGAATCATGGCAGAATTCTTAACACAAACCATCAAATCAAGAAGAGCTTGGACTGAAATATTTCAGACCCTAAAAGAAAATAACTTCTGACCCAGATTGATGTACCCTGTAAAATTATCTACCAAATTAAATGGTGAGATAAGATCCTTCTATGACAAAGAAGAACTGAAGAAATTTATGACAGCCAAATCAACTTTACAAAGAGTACTGATAGATATTCTAGAAAGAGACAGAAACAACCACAGCTTCAAGAACAACAGAAAGAAACCATCAAAAAGTAATTAAAAAGAGGGAAAAAGTATAGAACATATAGTGGGAAAATAACATGACAAAGGTAAGGCATTTCATATCAAGTATAACCATCAATATAACCATCCTCAATTCACCAATCAAAAGGAACATGAGGCATAAAAAGTAAAGCCAGATTAATATGCTGAGCTGTAAAAGGCTCAATTCAAAAGCTTCTGACATTGCCAGTTCTACAGATAACCCACTACTATTATGGAATATTGGATTATGTATACAACTACTTTATGTTAGAGAAGAAATATTTGTACCAATAGTGTTTAGAAAAGTTATCATATCTGCATCTTGTACTCAGAACAACTATTATGAAGACAACAATGTGCATTGTATTAGTAAAAATATTTAAAAAAGAAAAAAGAAACAGACCAGCAGAGTGGATTAAGAAACCAAATGCAATAATATGTTGCATACAAGAAACACATTTAATTCAAAAGGAAATTCAAAGAACAAAAGTCAAAGGATGAAAAACGATTCTCCATGGCACAGGAAACCAGAGAAAAACAGAGGTAGCTATTCTGGTTGCTGATGATGTCAACTTCAAACAAAATCATTCAGAGATAAAGAAGATCACTACAGACTTGTTAAGGGAAAACTACAAGAGGAAGAGATAACAATTATAAATATATATGCACCCAATGTAGGGCCACCCACCTACATAAGACAAATTTTAACAGACATGAAAAATCAAATGACCAATAATGCAACTGTAATAGAGGAATTTAACATCCACTGTCATAAAGGGATAAATCAACTAGGCAAAATATCATTAAAGAAATAACACCACTAAACCAAACCTGTGAAGTAATGGACTTAGTAGACCTTTACTGTGTTTCACCCAGCAACAGAATACACATTCTTTTTAGCTGCACATAGGATGTTCCCCAAAATAGACCATATACTGACACACAGAACATGCTTAAGTAAGCGCAAAGGAATTTAAATTATCCCATGCATACTATCTGACCACAGTTCAAAGAAACTGGAAATTATTGGCAAAATAAACCACAAAATATCATAAACACATAGAAATTAAACAACAACCTCCTAAACAAGCAGTGGATCACAGATGAAATTAAAGAAGAAATTAAAAAAATATTTATAACTAAGTAAAAATGCAGATGTAACTTACTGGGACCTGGGGGATACAGTGAAAGTTGTCTTAAGAGGGAAATTTATAGTAGTAAATTCTCACATTAGGAAAACAGAACAGGCCCAAAGAAACAATCATATGCTGAACCTCAAGCTCCTGGAAAAAGACAAGCAAGTCAAGCCCAAAGCCGAAAGAAGTCAGGAAATTATAAAGATGAGGGCAGAGATGATTTATTATTATTATTATTATTATTATTATTATTATTATTACATGAATTTCATACAGGGTGTCGCTATGCAGCTCACACTCCTAGTGATCCTCTTCTTTTCAGCCTCTTCAGTTCTGGGATAACAGGCGTGCACCAACATGTAGGACAGAAA
Organism: Myocastor coypus; assembly: GCA_004027025.1. Lineage (NCBI taxonomy): Eukaryota > Metazoa > Chordata > Mammalia > Rodentia > Myocastoridae > Myocastor > Myocastor coypus. The sequence goes on along the minus strand of PVJA010042651.1, from coordinate 9,266 downwards.
TTAATGCAATGGAGATGAAGAAAACAACACAAAGAATAAATGAATTAGAGTAGATTCTTTGAAAGAGTAAGTAAAATTGATAAACCCCTAGCTAACCTTATCTAAAAAGGGAAGGGAAAACCCAAATTCATGCAATGAGGAATGAAAAAATTGAAATCACTACAGACCCTAGAAAAATTCAGAAGATCATCAGAACCAACTTCCAAAATCTTTACTCTCACAGAAAGGAAAACAGAAGAAATTGACAGTTTCCTCCATACATGTGAAATGCCAAAGCTGGGTTAGGAAGATATACAATTCTGACTAGCCCAATAACAAGAAACAAAATTGAAAATATAATTTAAGAAACTCTACTAACAAAGAAAAGCCCAGGTCCTGATGGATTCACAGCTGAATTCTACATAAAATGTAGAGAACATTTAATGCCAATTCTAAAAACTCTTCAGTAAAATTGAAATGGAAGCAATTCTTCCAAACTCATTCCTGGAGGCAAGTATTACTCTGATTCCAAAACAATAGAAAGATCCAACTAAAACAGAACTACAGGTTAATCTCTCTAAGGAATATAGTTACAAAAATTCTTAATAAAATACTAATGAAAATAATGCAGTAAATCATCAAGAAAATTATACATTGTGACCAAATGGAATTCATCCTAAGAATGCAGGGATGGTTCAACAATATACACAAATCTGTAAATGTAATACACCACATCAATAGAGCTGAGAACAAAAACCACATGATCATCTCATTGGATGCAGAAAAAGCTTTTAACAAAGTCCAACACTCATTTGTGATAAAGCTCTACAGAAAATCAGAATAGATGGTCTGTGTGTGATAAACGCTATCTATGAGAAACCAACAACCAATATCATACTAAGTGGGCAAACACTGAAAGGCTTCACTTTAAAATCAGAAATAATCAAGGATGTTCACTGTCTCCATTCCTATTCAGTATACTTTTCTAAACATTAGTCATAGCAGTCAGGCAAGAGAGAGAAATGAAAGGAATAAAGATTGGAAAAAAGAAGTGAAATTATCATTATTTGCAGATGCCATGATATTCTACATAAAGGACCCTAAAAACTCCACCAAGATTCTTGTAGATTTAATAACCAAATCCAGTAATGTAGCAGGATATAAAGTTAACAGTCAAAAATCAGTAGAATTTTTGTACACAAACAGTGAACATACTGGGGGAAAAAGAACCCTGATATAAAACAGGGTAAGTTTGAGGCTTTTATTGGTAAATGGATGCAACTAGAGACCATTCTCTTAAGTGAAATAAATCAGACCTGCATGTGCAAACATCTTATTGTCTCCTTAGTGTGAGAACCTAAAAGAGAAAATAAAATCTGAAGGGTACAAAAGATTCTGGGAAAAAGGAATGAGCCTGTTAAAAAAGGAAGGAACTACTGAGTTGAGGAGAAGGACAAGAGTGGGAGTGGGGAAAGAGATTTACCTATGTATGTAAGCTGGATGGCTTGGACAACTGCACCGTGCATTTCTTCTGGTCTGTGGAAAGGGCTCAGTTAATGCTTAATTTATTTTGTATCTTTTTTTAATGTTTGTTCTTTACTCTTATTAATTTCTTATATATTTCATTTTTTCTTCTTTCAGTTGTGCATGTTTATATTTATTTATTTATTTATTTATTCATTTGTTTATTTATTTATTTATTTTTGGCAGGACCAGTGTTTGAACTTAAGACCTTGAACTTGCCAGGCAGGCACTTATGCCATGGAGCTATCTCCCCAGCCCAATTGTGCACATTTGTATCTGGTAATATGAACAACTAGTTGGAAGACAACACTATCAACAATAAATACTGTGAAATTCACATTATTTTGTTAAGTAAGATTCTGTATCACTTGTAATCTTTCCATTTTCATACTATTTTGTACTCCATTTAAAAATAAAAATAAAAATAAAGCAATTTGGATTTTGTATTTGTGTGAACTTACAAATGTTTACAAAATGTACACTTTTAAATGTCATAGCATGCAGTACACATTATTTGCAGATGCCATGATATTCTACATAAAGGACCCTAAAAACTCCACCAAGAGTCTTGTAGATTAAAAAAAAAAAAACAAGGGGACCCTGTAGAGTAGGTTCCAGGTAAATGTCAATTGATGAGCTATCAAGTGCCCCAAGTATTAAAAATATGCCTAAAACCCTAAAAAATAAATAAAAAATTAAAAATGACTAATAGGGAAAGATATCTCCCTTTTCTGGATAGGCAGAAACAGTATTGTCAGATTGCCACACTTTCAAAACTGCTCTACTGGGACAGTGAGATAGCCCAGTGGACTAAGTGCTGGCTTAAACAAGTTCAGGGACCTGGGTTCGATTCCTGTCACTACATGCTGTGCTGACCCTGCCCCCAAGTGTGCGGTGGTGGCTACTGAGTCTGGCCATGGTGGTGCATGCCTGTAATCTCGGCACTGAGGAGGCTAAAAACAGGAGGATTGTTATGAGTCTAAGCTGCATAGTGAGACCCTGTAACAACCAAATGCTTAAAAAAGATTTAGTGCAATCCAAGTCGTAATACCAACATTATTTTTCACATACCTAGAGAAAATAATTCTAAAATTTATATGAAACCAAAGAAGACCCAGAGAAGCAAAAGTAGTCCTGAGCAATAAAAGTGCGAGGTATCACAATCCTGGACTAGAGTTATAATACAAAACTAAAGTGACAAAAACAGCATGGTGCTGGCACAAGGGTCAATGGAACAGCACAAAGGACACAGAAAAAGACTTGGGTGCATTTAGTTATTTGATCATTGACAATGGGATAAAAAAAAATACACTGGAGGAAAGATACCCTCTTTAATAAATGGTGTGGTGAAATTATATGTATACAATTGATTCTAGGCCCATATCTGTCACTGTGTACCAAACTGAAGTAAAAATGAATACAAGCAGGGCATGGTGGCACATGCCTGTAATCCCAGTACTTGGGAGGCTGAGGTAGGAGGATTAATGTGAGTTCGAGACCAGCTTGGGCTACAAAAGAGAGCTCAAGGCCAGCCTGAACTGCACAGCGAGACCCTGTCAAAAAAATACGACCAAAAAAAAAAAAAAAAAAAAGAATCCAGTGTCTAAATTTTAAAACAGAAACAATTTGGTAGAAGATAATAGCCATAGCCACAGGAATTGCCTTTCTGAAGAGACCCCTGTTGAACAAGAAATATCATTAAAACTCAATATACAGGACTATATCAAATTAAAAGGATTCTATGCAGCAAAGGAAACAGCCAACAGTGGGAAGAGAAAATGAGGAAGATATTTGCCAACTATTGCTCAAGCAGAGGTCTAATATCTAAACTACATAAAAAGTTAAAAATATAGACCTCCCTCAACCAACTAACTGTCAGTGACTCAAATGAGTTTCGTTCTTATGTAAAAGACTTTCAACAGGAGGCAGTGCAGAGCTGCTATGACAGCCTCCTGGTAGAGAGACCTGGGCTCCTACTGTTCTGTTCCACAGCATGGACTGAAGTTTCCTTTAAGGTCACCTCATGATCCAAGAGGGCTGCTGGAACTTCAGAAATCTTACCTCCATTCCATCTAACACAAGACAAAGAAGAGAAAGGCCAGATATCCCTCTAAAGGCACCTTTCTAGAAGTCTCATATTACATTCTGATTTACAGGCCATTCGCCATCATTAGAATCCTGGCCACATCATGGGAGGCTGGGAAATGGACATTTTTAGTGGCATGGCAATGTACCCAGTTAAAAATCAGAGTTATGTGACTGAGGTGGAAGGCAGGAAGACAGCTATGTACGACCACCAGCCATCTGTGAGTCAGCTGGGAAGTGCCAGAGTCAAGACTCAGGTCTAAGGAGTGGGCCCTCTTCAGGCCACTGAGCCCTTCCCCCTGAGCCTGTGTCCCTCCCCAGCTACCTAGGAAGTAAACATCGAGGACACAGGAACTATGTCAGTGCTACAAAGCTGGTTCCCTGCATAAAAGAGCCCATGCCTTCTCCCCCTCACAGCCAGAACTGCCTAAAAGCCCCCAGGCCTTGGTCATGGAATTCATGCCACAGGCACAGATGGGTAGCGTGTGTAGGTCCTGGGTCCCGGGCTGGGAGCTTGCTGGATTTGTGAGTCCTCTGGTGCTACTGAGTTGGAAAACTGGTCAGGGGTGTGACGTTTCTAACCAAGAACATCTCAGAGTGCTCGAGAATGAGCCTGAAACTTTGATGGGGGCTGGGCTATCTCTGAAGTCCCTGCTGGTTCCAAGATTCTGTGACAGCTCCATCTGGTGCAGTGACACACCTAAACAGGGAAAGAGTGTCCTTACCAGAGAGCAGATGTCACTGAGAAATCAGGCTGAACTGTACATGCTCATGATGGGAACAGATAGAACAGGATTTTGAAAGATGAGCATTGATACTTGAAGTCACCAGCATCAACAGTTACTTTGCAGGAGTGGAGCAGGGAGGGGGAACCTTGGGAGAAGGAAGAGCAGGCCCTATTGTGAGTCCAGGGGCGCTTCCTGGAGGCTTGGAAGATGAGCTGCGAGTGTGCTGGGGACAGCCGGAAGGTCCTCAGTGGCCCCATGCTGGACACTCCTTTGGGAAACCCCTGAGCTCAGGCTTCTGGAGTCAGGGTCCTCTCCAGCTGTACCATGGCATACACTGATTTACACAGTCAGAGGCCTGGGCTGTGCGAGTCCCAGAGACAGTTGGTCCAAACCTCCCACTTGTTAGAAGAAATGATGCCTGTGGAAGAGGCATGGCTCAGAGGCCATGCATGAGTGGGCACGACATAGGATGGAATCAGATCTCTGAATCTCCAGAGCCAGGGGCAGCTGATAGCAGGGCAGCTCAGAAAGCTGATCTGGGAGCCTCTGCAGCCAGCCCAGTCTGCAGATGGACGGGTAGAGAATGGACTCACCTCTGACCTGCTTGGTGAAGCAGTTAGGCTGCGGGGCTGCCAACAAATTCCACCAACTGGAGCAACAGTTTGAAACTATCTAAACATCTCTTCCAGCTATAGGAGACAGAGGTCCAAGGTCCAGGTACCAGCAGGGCTGGCTCCTTCTGCAGGCTTCGAGGGACCATCCTCAGGCTCTCCTGCTAGGATCAAGGCTGCCCTCAACTTGCCTTATGGGTGGGTAGCCTGGATAAGATATAGGGGACAGGGAGAGGATCGCGGTTGTCTGTTGTTACTTTGTCCCCTTCTGCTTACTGTTCTCTGCTGCTATGAACTGAGTCTCCTCTGCGGCGCCCTTGTGCCATGCCATCCTGCCTGGAGCCAGATAACTATGGACAGAAACCTCGACAAACTGAGCTGAAAAAACCTTTTCTTTAACTTTGGGAGTTGGGTGTTTTTATCTCAGCAATGAGAATAGTAACCCAAACACCCACAAATGTGAGGTGCAGTGAATAGCCCCAAGGTGTCCCACACGTGTAACAGTGATTGGCAAAGGCCAGCCTCTGCACTAGCCCTGAATAAAAACATTAAGGAATGCAATTCTGTGATCCTGGTGACACTGGTACCAGGATTTCAGAGTGCTCCTGAAATCACCATGGAAAGAGCTCTTCCTGAGGAGTGTCCTCGTGTCTCACAGCACATTGCGTGGCTCCTGCGTGGGACAAAGACCCTGCCCCTGGGCAAAGATATTCCAGAAACTTCCCCATGGTGTCTCAGGGTTCTGTCTCCACTTAGCTTCCTGTGGGTCATTTAAATCTTTCATTTTCCTCAGTCTGTCAGTTTAGCTGTTATACTGTCTGCCTTTATGGATTTCTTTTCTTAGTTTTTTCATTTTCCTCAAATTTTATATGCTACTTTTGGCTTAAAATATGGGGTTCTCTAGGACCCAAGTTATACTGAAACTGTGATACCATTAAAAATAACATTTACCAAAATAAAGCAAGTCATTTCTGTTCATTATTTGACACCTCAAAAATTTTATATATGCATTGATTTTGGTATGAAATTGGTTCTTTTGCAGTATTTTCTAACCAGGTGCCAAGATGATCTAAGGAGTTGTTTACAAAATGTTTCCTAATGATTTGCCACTTTCTGACAAATCAATAAATTATTTGTGTAGAGTTGGCTCTGATTTGAGATTAAATAATGAATAAGTGTGTGTGTGTGTGTGTGTGTGTGTGTGTGTGTGTGTGTGTGTGTGTGTACTTTATTATGAAGTCTTTTCTTTAAATGAAATAGGGTACATGAGAACCCTGAGGCTGGGGCTGGGGCTGAGGCTGGATAGAGAATTCAACTCTCGGAGGAGGGGAAAAAAAATCACTCGTTCTCTGAACGGCGTTCAGCCGGGAGTCAGACATGAGACTGGAGTCATCACCTCCAGCAGGGCCATTGTCCCTCGAGTTTGTAATATCTATGTCCTGGGTGGAATGGTGCACTTCTGAAATGCTGTCACATGTCACTTATACATGCACGGCCCTAGAGGACAAACAGGTCTGGGCTAGTGACATCCCTGGCAGGTGTGGAAGCCCTGAGGATACATGCCCTGCTCACTGTGAGAGCACTAAGGCGTCAGTACCACACTGGCTGCACCATGTTAAATGCCATGAATCCCATGATGCCTAGCCCCGGGAACAGCGCAGAGCAGGCAGAGGCCGGGCACCCAAGGCCCAGGTCATTTAGCTGTGGGCTTTGGTCCAGTGTGACTGGCCAGCAGCATGTTTCCCAAGGTTGGCTTGAAGGACCCTGCCTTCCCTCTAGGGCAGCATCATGGATGAGGTGGAGCCATCACAGACAGAGGTGACAGTCCTGGTCTGAGGATGACATTCCAGGTCTCTGGCAGATGCTCAAGTGCCCTGTGGTTGGTGGCACAAAAGTCAGGACCCCAGCTGTTAGGGCGTGTGTCTGGATGACCCCCACCAAAAGCCTTATGCATTTTTAGATGGGGCTTTGTTCAAGGTAGCAGAATCTAGAGTTTGTGATTGATTTGGGGTACAATCAAGTAAGCCTGGGTGACACTGCCCTGATCGATTCCAGAAGTGTGGATAACAGGGGCAGGATAAGGCTTGTTCTTCCCCCCACCCTGAGCCCCCCTTTTTTTGTTCCTGTTGCTTTCACTGTCTTCTGCCACCATGGGCTGTTGCCCCTCTGCCATGTGTCACCCTGCTTTGGAAGGCAGCCAACACAGTCTGATACCTTTACAAACTGTGAGCTACATAAGCCTTTTCCTCTTTAACTTCAGGTGTCAGATATTTTTGTTTCAGCAATGAGACAAAAGTAACTAACACACCAGCTCTGCCTGGGAGCATCCTCACTTCATCTCAGCCTCATGGGTCCCCACAAGAACACACTCTAGAGGGCCACCTGTCCCTATCTTACAGGTTCCTGAGGCTCAGAGGTGTCAATTGATTTGCTCAGAGTTACGCGGCAACTTCCAGGACAATATCTGCCTGTGTATCTTTTGCCTACATCCTCAGAAAAGGTGATCAGAGAGGTTGAGGCTGGGGGTCACACAGGAACATGAGATACCGACCTTCCCCGAGATGGTCTTAATCTGTTTGGAGCTCAGCGGCTCGAAGTCCACACCGATGTAGCCCTCCATGGCCGCCAGCAGGTTCTTCCGCAGGCAGCGGGAAGAGTTGGCCTCGGAGCGCACCTGCTCCCACCAGGAGGGCTCATACCAGCCGGGGATGATCCACTGGTATTTGCTGCCAAACATGTTCTCCTCAAAGGCCTGCAAGAGAGAAGGGGGCGGTGAGCACTGAACTCGGGCTTGGCGTGCACTGTCCCACAGGGCCAGGTGACTAGGAGCTACCTTCTCCAGGGGCAAGGGTCATTGTTGCTATTTTGTTACACAGGTTGTTCATAAACTACCACAGGTCCCTGGAGTGGGGAGCCAGAGGAGACCAGAAGAATGAAGCTCAGTGTGTGTAAATAAGCCACACACTCACCAGGAGTGTCCTGGGGGCCCAAGAGAGAAGGACAATAAGATCATTAGTGCAGCTTTCATTGCAAAGAAAGCTAACAATATAACACCTCTCTGGGGACACACCAGGTTCCTGCCAGTGGTGTGGACCTCCAGTGGTGACCAGAGCCCTGTAGGCAGATGGAGATGCTGGTTCCCCTGTGAAGGGTTGGACTTGGTTTAGCCCAGAGCAGAGAAGCCATTCAGTGCCTGCCTCCCTAGAGACTCCTTGGCTGTCAAAGGGCACAGAGGGGACAATTCATGTCCCACTAGAGCATCTCTTGGCACAGAGCAGGGCCAGTGTGAGGGGCCAGAGGGCACGGTGGGGAGCCAAGCAGCTGCTGTGTGAGGTCCCAATGGCTTTGGCCTCTCACTTTGGCTGCAGAGCTGGAGCTCTGCCTGTTTCCTCATGTTACAGAGAAACTGCTGGGATGCCTAAGATCATCCCCTGTCCCAGGAGGTGTCTGCTCAAACTCCCTTGTGCCTAAGAAAGGCCCCTGAAACATGGAGCCTCTTCCCTGATGGTGGGTTAGAAGGTTTGAGCCTTCGCTTAAGCTCACAGTGCAGTAAAGAGCCCTTCAACTCTCTCAAGGAAGTGACCACAGTGCCTCTTCTCTAGGCTTCTCTCACAATAGGGGACCGTTGCCTCCCTCATTTTAAACACTGTACCTTTAATGTAACCTCAGGTTATAATCCTTTTTCCGGTGACTACATCATGTTACTCCCATCAAAACTGTGAACACAAAATTCTCATATTTCAATTCCTTTAATAAATTTTCCATTGAACAAAAGATAAGAAAGGGCTCAGATACTTAGTTTGCTTCTGAGTATCTGGTAATGCGTAGTATTTAGTCCACAGAAACTCATGTTTAAAAGAGCAGTTAATGCCGGACAGACCGAGTGGGGATGGGCTACTGGGACAGTAGGAAAATCGCAGTGACACCAGGCCATTGGACCAACAGCAGCTCTCACCTGTGCTCCCAGGGCCCTATGTGTCCGGAGCCTCTATGCATGCATGGCTGTGTAGGTGTTATTTCATTCTCTCAAAGTGCTGTGAGCTATGTGCTATATCTCTGCCTTTCACAGGAAGAACCTGGGCCCAGGCACTGAGGAATTTGCCTGCATCCAGGTAGTAAGTCATAGGAGTGAGTCAAGACTCCGATGATGAAAATATGTAATATAACCATTGTTAAATTTAAACAATAAAAGAATTGGAAAAAAAAAAAAAAAAAAAAAAAAAAAAAAAAAAAAAAAAAAAAAAAAAAAAAAAAAAAAAAAAAAAAAAAAAAAAAAAAAAAAAAAAAAAAAAAAAAAAAAAAAAAAAAAAAAAAAAAAAAAAAAAAAAAAAAAAAAAAA